>VUQG01044134.1:8908-35173 GCA_015106755.1 Etia nguti | reverse complement strand
AAATATAAAAAAAAATTAAAAAAATATTTTTTTTTTTTTTTTTTTTGTTAAAGTAGATGACGACCAAGAAAAGACAAGGAAAAGAAGACAAGATGACTAAAAAAGAGGAGAAAGACCTAAAAAGGAGGAGGATGAAGACCAAGAAAACCACAAAGGTCTAAGGTTTGAAAATGGGAGGTACTATCTTTACATACTTGTCTATGTTATATGCAGCCAGTGTGTACATATTCAAGATAGTGTGACATGGTGTGAAATGCAATTTATAAATAAACCAACAAGCACATATTATGCCTGACATTGAAAACACATTGAAGGTGTCATATTTGAACCTTTGGATCACTGTCGTGTTGTCACCAAAAAATTGCAAATCATTGTTTTAGCAACATCTTCTCAGTGTGGTTTAAATTCACTGTACCAACATCTATTATTAATACTTTTAAGACACGAAGATGCTCGACAAAACCCCCCCAAAAACCTGCTAATATCGCCAGAGAAAGCACAAAATCGCCCCCTGCTGGCCATTAGAAAGAACACAAGTTCAAGGCACTCCTGCACTGGTTTCACTTATAAGACACTTAAGCTATGAAGTCTGTCTTTTACATACAGTCTATGGATTTTACCAATAAGGTATCTGATTCCACAGCCCAGGGTGCTGCAGCTCCTGGTCGTCATAGGAAACGATGACCTGCTGACCTTTGGACCAACATGACCGCAGAGTGGGAGTTTCCTACATACATACACATGAATCAAACTGTCAGTTTATTAGGCACACTGTGTCAAAACGAATGCAGGCTAATAACATATGATTACAGCAACACGTTTTGATTTTTGGAGTGTGACATTTGTGGTGTGGTATATTAGCAGGTTTCTGGACTATTACAGAGCAATACCTCTGATATTAGAAACACCTGAGTCGAAAAGAGTTTCAACAGAAACTGAACACCGTGACCTAAATGATTAAAGGATTTATTGCAGGATTACAATCTTAAATGCATTAGTTTTAGTCAGTGGTTCCCAATGAGCCTGTGGTTGAGATCAGTTCCATGTATTTATATCTACTCAAATTAAAATGGTAACTCCTTGTCTGAGAGGCTGAAAGCAGTGAATATTTGGCATTTTTAAACTTTAGAAATCAATCATTATCCTAATAATGTCTATCTACCTGTGGTGGGCAAAGCTTCCCTCTGAACAGCAGGAGGATGAACTCCATCAGATGGGCGTGGTCTTTGTCACTTAGAGATTCGAAGTGTGAACAGGCAATGATTACAATCTCTTTGGGGTGAGCGTCCAGCCAGCCGGCCAGTTCATCCAGAGCCTCCTGCATGCAGACAGACATTAAAATTTGCTGTAAATTAGCTTTCACTCTGGGCATGAATGCAGTTTTGGTGTAGTTTACTGACCTTGACAGTTATCAGCGTGTATATGCCGTGAGCAAAAAACAATTTGCTGCTCCCTGCTGGCTTCTTGGCGATCCGCAGGTCCAAGAAACGAACACCAAGATCACACTGATCAGAAAGGACCGATAGCTGTAGCCAAGAAAGAGAATAAATATTGGAACACCAGAATCAAACCATGACAAACCATCACTCCATCACACCTGTTTTCTCTGATTTTCAGACTAATTCTTGTGCAGTATGGCATATCTCAGCTTTTTCTTCCTGTTTCAGGTTACTTGACAGTCACCTTTTTAAATAGTTGTATAGACCCGCCTCTTCTTTTGTTCTCCACTTGTGCAGTTTCCTCAAACTTGTTAAGGACACACTGCTGAAATCTGCCAAGTTTTCAGCTGATAGTGCTAAACAGAACATTTTATGTCTGTTAAACTCTTAACTTTGGTATTTTTCAACATTTAACCCATTTTTGTGACAGGCTTCTAGTAACAAAATGCTTAAAGATACAGTGTAAAGTTGGTTAGATATTTGCATGTGTAGACACAACACTGGTTCATTCTTTGCGCTAGGAGCCTTTTTTGGATGCTGGAATGATTCATACCTTAGTGTTAAGTGCCTCAACAAACAAAAAACATTCCTCTGAAAATTGTCAGGTTCAAGGACTGGATGGAAATGATCAAATAAGCATCCAGATGTCCAAAGAAAAACTTTCAAGGACCTTCAGAAAGCCTGGAGAACTACTGCTCAAGACCACTTTAACAAAAAAATAAAAAATCGTAGATAGTCTGATTAGAAGCAAAATATGAAGAAATGAGGGGCGGCTCGTTACACAGCACTGTATACAGTACGTCATGATCGGACACCTTCCTCTTTCCAAACTAAGGGTAGTTCAGTCATTATCAAATTATCAAACTCTTAGATGATGCCCCCTAAGCTTTTAGAAGGTAGGGAGCATCACCTGAGATAATGTAGGTTCCTGGTTTGCCTTCATCTTTAGGGGGACCAAGAAATACCTGTGTGGTGGCCCAGCGGTAAACACAGGGTCGAGTACAGCAGGGGAACAGCCTGTCAGTCAGTCTGAGGAAGCAGGACTCCGATCTCACCACGGGAGAGGAGCGATCCAGGCAGAAGGACATGCTGTCATGGCTGCCTGTGGTGCGAGAAGAGCCTGTCAACAAGCATCTGAGACATTTTTTTTTATTTATTACAGTTTAACCTGAGATTAAGGATAACTATCTTTTTAAAGTAAACATGTGATCTGTATGTGGGTGTTTTCTATTCTTTTCTGTCTTAATCTGGCTAAACTGGGTGTTCCTGTTTTACCAGGTAATGCCAGGTTCCACAGCGGGACGTCCAGCAGCTCCTCCGGCAAACGCGACATCCAGTCCGGGTTTCCTCCGAGCTGCTCCCGCTGTTTGTCCTCCATGTCTTACTACCGCCCTGCCCTACTACAGATGTTTAACATGCTCTTTGAGCTTCTTCGGGATCTGAACACGGTTTGTTTACCAACTCTTCCGGGTGTAGTCAACCGCCACTTCCTCTAGTGATTTTCAAAATAAAATCACCAAACGCGACGAGAGTTTGCTTTTTAAAACAAAAAACAATCTAGAGTTACAACACTAAAATAAAATGCACGGTAAAAATGTGCGCTTATTTTGCATTTTAAATGAGAACCATAGTAGTCAATTTACCCCCCACACTAAAAAAAAGAAAGAAAAACAAAAGAAAAGAAAAAAGAGCAAGACAACAGAACTTGTCCTACCCCAAAAGATTCAAGCTTTTCGTGATGTCTTGACATTAGTCCTGTTTTTCATAAAAACAATACCCACACCCCATTCAACTTCAGCCTTTCACATTAAGCTTTAGCCAAGTTCATCAAACCCTCTTGCGCCCTGGGCCCGTGGAGTGGCCCTCTTTCTCCATCTACAGGAGAAAAGCTGAAACAACATGATGCTTCTGCTTCACTGGAGTCTGCTGTAAAGTAAGCTGCAACACAAAGGCCATTTCATTAAAGCTCAGACAGAAACCGAAGTGCGACAGAGCTCTCATCCCAAATCCAGTTTGTAGGCTGTATAACGTTAATAAATAAAAAGTGTGTGGAGTTTGCATTTACATGGATAAATGTACGAAAAATAAATGTATGTTTCCATGAACATTGAAAATTGAAAATTTAGAGAATTTTTTTTTTAAATTGACAAGATAAACTTGCAAATTTACTGGAAGAAACAGAACATTTATAAAGAGACTGAAATAAAAACCCTGAAGAAGCAAATCAATTTAATTCAAGATTTTTATTTGCCATTTGCTCACAGGACCAACAGTCCATGCACTTTGGAATTCTTTTTGCAGAGCTCTCTAGGTCAAGTCACATTTTTAAAAAAAAGAAAAAAGAAAAAGGTAAAAGCAAAGCAATTAAGGAAAGAAGAGATCAAGCAAAGAGTGGAGCAGTTTTCTAGTAGTATTTACAATATAAAAGATATAAAAAACATTGTACAGGTTGTGTGCTGATACAAGTACTTGCTGGTGAGAGTTCAAATGGTATATTATATATAAATAGTGTAATAGTGTTGTACACATAGTATTGCACATTTCACATAAAAAATAAAATAAAATAGTGCACATTTCACAGATCTGAGTAAGTATTGCACATTAATCTGTGATTTTTCCAATTTTACATTCAAAATGAATGTGATATTTTTAAGTGTTCAGTGTTTTTTGTTTGCCATCAGTCTGACCGTTGCGGGGAAGAAGCTGTTGAAAACCTAGCTCTGTATGTGATGATGCTGTCCGCTCTGTTGTGTCTCAGATTGTACGTAGAGTTTTTGTGTCTGAGCAGAGGGTGAGCTGGATGGTGTGAGTCCCTAATAATTCTCTCTGCTCTTTTCCAGCAGCGTTGTGTGTACAGAGAGTCTATGGAAGGAAGTTTTGTCCCTGTAACCCTCTCTGCTGTCTTTATGACTCTTTGCATAGCCTTCCTCTCTGCCTGTGTGGTGTTCCCATACCAGACAGTGATGCCTGCAGTGAGGAGGCCCTCTATCAGTCCTCTGTAGGCCTGGGTGAGAGGGAGATGGTTCATGCCGGCTTTCATGAGCAGCCGAATGAAATAAAGCCTTTGCTGGGCTTTTTTCACTGTTGCTGTGGTGTTGAGAGTCCAGCTCAGGTCTGATGTAACCTGCAGTCCCAGAAACCTGTGACCGTTGGCCTTCTCCACCTCTGTCACTTTGATGATAAGAGGCTGGAGGGGAGGGGGTTCTTCCTGAAATCCAATATTACTTCCTTAGTCTTGTCTGTGTTGAGGATGAGGTCGTTTTCCTCGCCATAGACAAGAACACTGTCTTCCAGAGCCCTGTACCCAGACTCGTCCCCCTCTGGGTACAGGGCTAATTTAATTCAGTTTTATTTATATACCACCAAATCACAACAACAGTGAGGAGCTTTTTAGGTAAGGTCCTTACAATAATACACTCTATCACTTGGCAACAGTGGGAAGGAAAAACTCCCTTTAAACAGGAAGTAATCTCTGGCAGAACCAGGCTCAGAGAGGGGTGGCCATCTGCCAGGACCGTTTGGGTTGGGGGGAGGAGACAGGACAAAAGACACACTGTGGAAAAAAGCCAGAGATTCATAATAACTAATGATTAAATGGCTCTTTTCCATCATCATCATTTAAACAGTCTAACAGCTGCTACACAGACTTAACTTTGACTTTCTCCCACAGTCCAACGACATGCAAGTCAGACTAACAGGCACAACTAAATTGGCCGTAGGTGTGAATGTGAGGCTGAATGATTAAAGAAAATGAATGGCTGGATTATGAATGATCAGGTTAAAGTTGCAATACGGTTGTTGGTGCTCACTTTAATTACCGGATGGGAGGGATTGCCCATTTTTGTTTTTATTATACTATTAATTACTATTAATTTTTTATAGTATTTATAGTGATGTTAATATGTTATATAATATATTTGTTAAACTGTCACTGGTATCGATTAATTAATTGTGCATTCTTCTATTGCAGTAACAGTTTGGGAGTTTTTTCTGTATAATTACATATTGTGACCACTAGGGGGTAATCAGTGTGACGTGACAGCATGAAAAAGGGCCTTAAATCAAGACACAGATGGCCAAAAAGCAAAGTGAAAACACACACACGGTCAAGAATTAAATATAATAAAATAAAGTTAAGATTTAAAAGCATTAATTTGCTATGGTTATCTTCAGTTTCATATAATCATGTGAAGGTTTTTCACATTTAAATAAACAGCATAGATTCAGCTGTTGCTATGCTCTAGAAAGGATTTAATTAGACAGTTATAGAGGCGCTTGAATTATGAGGAGTCCTTAAATTGAACTGACTGCCAACCTTTTTACCTTGTGACCCTATGAAATTAACTTACTTGTGCTTGTGACTGTTAGGTCAGGGTAAGACTCAGACAGCCAAACTGTGATCATTTTAGATTAAATTTCAGGTTGCATTTTTGCTACTCTGGCTCACTTGATACTCATCAAATTTATTTATTTTTGGCATTTTTGAGCCTTTTTATTGGATAGGACAGTTTACAGCAAAGCAGAGAGAGGATTACAGACTTAAACCCAGTTTCCTGAAGGACCTTCAGTGGATTGTCAATTAAACAATGAGAGTTATGGTTGGAACCCACCAAACTTACTGGTAATAGTAATACTGGTAAAAGTAGAAGGCTTTATTTTCTCTAATTATTTTAGCTCCACTATTAGGTTGTCTTATTGGTTTCTGGGTAATAAAGGTCCACGACTCATCTTAGGCTTAATATTTAGGACTGTGTTTTAAACAATGGTTTGTATGCATTTCAGTCAAACTTATTCACAGTATTACTTGAGTGGAGTGTAAATGAAAACAAAATCCATTCATTTGTTAATCATTTAAACTATACAGTGCTGTGAAAAAGCATATTTATTTTCGCATATTTGTCACAATTACATGATTCACACACTCAAGTAAATACAAAGTGCAATTTTTAAAGGATTATTTCATTCATTAAGGGAACAAAAGGTATCCAAACCTAACTCAAATCAAATCAAATCAAAGTTTATTTTTAAAAGACCAGTGTACATCAAAGTGCTTCACAATAGTACCGCAATGCAGGTAAAATTCGGGGCAGAGCATAACAAGTAAAACAGGGTACAAAGAATACAATTACATAGCGCAATGCAAACCGGATGAAAGTCAAACTAATTTGCTTCAAAGGCCAAATTAAACAAGTGGGTTTTTAGGCGGGATTTAAACAATTGAATGGACTCAGACGTGCGGACATCAACGTGGGAGATTGTTCCAGAGTCTAGGTGCGGCAATAGCAAAGGCACGGTCACCTCTGGTCTTTAATCAAGACCTTGGTTGCACTAAGAGCAGTTGGCTAGACGATCTTAGTGCTGACACTGTGTGAAAAAGTACTTGGCCCCTAAACCTAATATCTGGCTGTGTCACCCTTGGCAACAAGAACTGCAATCAAGTATTTGCAATAACTGGGAATGATGGGTTTTTCACATTGCTCTGGAGGAATTTTGGCCGACTCATCTTTGCAGAATTGTTTTAATTAGGACACATTGGAGGGTTTTCAACCATGAACCGCCTGTTTGAGGTTGCAGTCAGGTCAAAGCATCTCAATTGGAGATAAATTCAGACTTTGACTAGGCCACTGTGTTAGTTTTATGTCAGATGTAACGAGACTCAAACCTTCCAAAAAATTTTACTTTTTCTTGTCAGTCCACAAAATACTTTCCCAAAAGTCTTGGGGATTATCAAGATATTTTTTGGGGGCAAATATGAGATTAGCCTTTAAATTCCAAAACAAAAATACTCCAAGAAAAGGCTGCGGGTGGCAACAGGTGGTTTGTTTCAAAATGCACTTCCGACTTGATTCTTTGAAAAACATATGCCGTTTATTTCTTGCAAAAATATAGACAAAAAATCAACCAAATAATTTTTTACAACTTAGACAAAAACTAAAGTTAATTTAATCTAATTTGACAAGTTCAAAAAGTGGTAAAAAAAAAAAAAAAATCATTTTAAAAACCCTCCCGTCGTCCCACCTGATATTTGGCAAACAAAAAAAATCATTTCCACCACCCCCCACAGCGTGATCTTAATCTCTTAATGGAAGGTCCAAAAGTTAACAAAAATGGCCACAACAATCAGTCGTTTTCTCCTTGAACTCTGCCATGGAGGCCATTTTTGTCCAGTCTCTTTCTTATTGTTGAATTATGAACTTTGACCCTAACTGAGACATGTGAGGCCTGCATTTCTTTGTTGTTCTGGGTTCTTTTGTGACCTCCTGGATGAGTCGTTCTTGGAGTAATTTTGATAGAACAGCCTCTCCTGTGAAGCTTCACCACTGTTCCAAGTTTCCTCCATGTGTCTATAACGTCTCTCACTGTGGTTCACTGGAGTCCCAAAAACCTTAAAATGACTTTGTAACCCTTTCCAGACTGATAGATGTCAGCGACTTTGTTTCTCAGCTGTTTCTTTAGCTTGTGGCGTGATGTGTTGCTTTTAGAGATCTTTTAACCTGCTGCACTTTGTCACACAGGTACTATTTAAGTGATTTCTTGATTAACAGGTCTTGTAAGGCCTGAGAGTGGCTAGTGAAATTGAACTAATCTTTCAAAAATTGTTGTTAATCACAGTTTATTCATTATTTAACAAGAGTGGCAAATCTTTTTTTCACACAGGACCAGGTAGGTTTGGATAATTTTGATCCCTTAACAAATTTAATCATAATTTAAAGATTGTATTTTGTATTAAATTGTGGTATCTTTGTCTAATATTAAAAATTCTTTGACCATATGAAATGTGACAAATTTGCAAGTAAAATAAGAAATCAGGAAGAGGGCAAATATGTTCACAGTACTGTATTTCTTATTTAAAGTGCTGCAAAATTATATATCAAATATTAAATGTACATTTATTGATCAATAAATGCTCAGATGACACCATTGTAGTCGTCCTCACTTCAGGAGGAGACGAGTCTGCTTACAGAGAAGAATTCCAAAAGTGAGGAAATAATCTGACATCAAACAGCAACACAAAAAACAAACAAACAAAAAACAAGGAACTCATCATAAACTTCAGGAAATACAGAACAGAGCCTTCCTGCAGCTTCCTCCCAACACCACAGCTGAAAAAAAGCACAGCAACATTTGCACTTTCTGAAAATCATGAAGAAAAACAACTTCCAGGAAACGCTGCAGGTGACCTTTTACCATTCCACAGTAGGAAGTGTGCCAACATACAGCCTCACAGTGTGGTATGCTGGCTGCTCAGGAGCTGACAAAAGGTCTTCAACACAGCCCCCCCGCCCACCAAAGAAAATCAATGGTCGCCCACTTCCTTTTTTCCAAGACATTGCACATACATGCTACCTTTTTTCCAGAGACCAAAACATTATAAAAGACTGCTCTCACCCTGGACACCAGCTGTTTGACCTCCTGCCCTCAGGCAGATGCTAACGGTCACTAAAAACTCAGATTCATTAAGATAGATTTATGAAAAATTTCCACTCGAAGGCCACTACCACTCTCAACCAACATACAAAATGAGCACCCACACACACTCTCACAATAACACTACCTATATATTTATATTACCGGTATATGTATTTTAGGTTAATTATTATACTCGATTCTTGTGATTAAAACCTTTACTCACCCAAAAACTGTACACTGGAAACCACCCGACTCCAGCACTTTATTGACTCTGACACTTTCTGGTCCAGCTTCCTCTTTTATACTATGGGCATGTGGTTCTTTGTGGTGCCTAATGTTAAATTCTTCTTTTATCAGTAGCCACTTGTGGTGTGCTTATGTAACATTTTTTTAATTGTAAATTCAAGTATGTGACCGGAGTTGATCCCCCAGTCTTGCTGTATCCTAAATACAATGTCAATAGAGGCTCTTTGTTCTATTCTATTCTATTTTGTTCTGTTGAACTCTATTCCTGTTTTTAACTGGAAAACGGCGGCGAGCATACAAATAATTTGATGATTTCATCGTCTGTGGCACATAATATAATTAAATCTCTGCCCACACGGGACAAGATGGAAAATAAATACTGAATATTGAAAAAAGCACTCAGGCAGCACTGCGTATCATTCATACATGATTTCTGGGGTAGAAATAAACACTTGGGCCAATGTAAGACAACAAATCCACAAATCCAAGCTAAAACTCCAACATTTGGTAAGATCCAAAAAACCCAAGCTCACAGGGGTGAAATAGAAAACTCTCACTCTCCCAGTCAAAAGATTTTATTTCTTTTATGGAGGTTTCATCATCAAGACAAAGAGGATTAAGTGGAGAGGGGCACTAGCTTACACAACATGGGAAACATCTGTGAAGGCTCCATAAATACTGGGTAATAAAAGATCTTGGAGCAAAGTTTGCTGCGATCAAGACATCTTTTTCATGGCAAACCACATTGCAAGAGCTGTCACTCCAAACATGTCATTCCCTGAAGGCATTTGGAGCATTATTAAATGAAAGTGACCACAAAGGAGTCTTCAAACTGCTTCAGAAATCTATATTAAAGAATAGTGGGCAAATATTTGGTTCAAAAAGTACAGAAAGTGATTTCCTTTATTCCTTAAAGCTTTAAGAGGTAATGCAAGAGGTGGAACATGGCGTCCTGTCTCCTCAAGTAACTTTGATTATGACAAGAGTATGACTTTATCATCAGTCTCTCATATCACTGTTCAGAACTGAAGCAACACTGTAGAGAAGTGTTGCTTCAGTTCACTGAGGTTTGGAGGCGTTCATTCAAGTTGACTTTAGAATACTTTGTTATAAAAAGGACTTCATGGCTGACTCAATGACAGCATGGTGCTCAAGTCCTGGTGCTGCAAAACAACCCCAAATCATCACCACTCCACCACTGTGCTTGGCAGTGGTGTGAAAAAATATTTGCCCCTTCCTGATTATTTAGGGTTTTTTTCTTTTCTTTTTTTCTTCAAACTTACAAGTTTCAAATCATCAAACAAATCTTAATGATAGATAACATATTTTGTGCTGACATGCTGTGATTGGTTTTCCTGTTCATTATGACCAAAAATCTCTGCTTTGGTCTCATCTGTCCAAAGAACTTTGTACTGCCATATTTGGGTTTTGGTTTTTTTTGTTTTTTTAAAGAAATAACAGACTTTTACCTAGAAATCCTTCTGAACAAGCCACACTTGTTCAGTCTTTTTCTAATTGTACTGTCATGAACTTTAACATGTAAGATGCTAGCTGAGGCCTGTAGAGTCTGAGATGCAGCTCTTGGGTTTTTGCTGTTTATCTGAGCATTGCATGGCCTGAAATTGGAGTGAGGTACAAACTACCAAAACTACTGCTTTAACAGATGTGCTCACACTTGCTGATATTCAGTTAATCAAGTGCATTCGATCAGCAGCACCTCGCTGCAAATCAAATGTCTTAATTCCTATGAAAGCAGTAAGGGTGGAATTAGTTTTTCGCAGAACTATACAGAGTCCTAAGAAAACATTTTTCACATGACTCTATATTTCTTATTTAAAATAACACAAAACAACTGAGAAATAAATTTTACATTTGAAGCCAGGAAGCAACATAATTGGAAGCGGGATGACAAAAGACTGGATAACCAATATAATGTTTTTAAAAGCTTCTGGTGGAAAATCTCAAGACTGCTTGGGTTAATATTGTTATATGATTGGGTATGAAGTTATTAATATGTCATTTATAGCCAACATCTCTGCCAGCGAAGCATCAGACTTAAAGAAACTACAGGACAATAGAGCTTCTATTAAATTAGCGGGGGCGGGGTTTGCTAAATCAAACATGTGGATCTGACAATGACCACCTCCAGTGCTGTTGACCACTAGAAACTGTCCCACTGTTGGCCTAAAACAGAAGAGGAGGATTCATGGATGTAGTGAAGAAGGACATGCAGATGGCTGGCGTGACAGAGGAGGATGCTAGAAGTAGGGTAAGATGGAGGCAGATGATCTGCTCTGGAGAAGAAAAACAACTGACAATTGAAAAGACCTCAGATGCTCACTTCTTAATGGTAAAACTGTGTAATCCAAATTGACTTGAAAACATCAGTCCTAAATAACTTCTATAAAGTAAAAAATGTGTGTCTAAGTGTGATTAAAGCCACACGGCAGAGCAAACTGACCCTCACTGGGGTCACATATGGACACGTTAGTGCGGTCTAGCCATTTATTTGCAAACCAGAGACTGCTGTTTAGCTCTTACATGACATGCCATTCTCAGAATCATTAAAAAACTCGAGCTGTCCGTCTCTGTGCCAGCCAAGCACACATCAGGCTTTTATTCAAAGAAACTAGGGAATGATCGAGTGTATTTATCGCTATTATATAATCTAATTGAACAGTCATGAGATTATGAAAAGACTGTATATTTAAAGAGATCAATGATCACTCCGTCGGCTGATAAAAGCTGCAACAGCTGGAAACATAAAACAAAAATCACATTCTGTGTCCATCTTCAGATCATAAATAAGACTTAAGTGTATGAGAAAGCCTTTATGGAACTATTCTGATCAGAAATAAACCTGATGTCTCACAGTTTTATACTCTAATAGGCATAAAATGATTTTTTTCTTAAGATTCTATTGTGAAACTACATAACTGATTTCTACTTATCAGACAGGCAAAGACAATTGTTGCTGTTATATAACATCTTGAAGTATGAGGACACAGATAATGTTGTTATGGATCTCCAGAATAAAATCTGCCAGTCTGGAGAAAAAGGCCATGAGATCATCCATTAATGTCATGTTAATACCACAGAGTAATCAGCTGGATCTTAGAAATTGAATTCATTAACTTGCTAGATGAGAAACTACTTCTTTAGATCATTTAATTTTTATGATGACCTTGATGATGGTGTCCTTAAAAAACCGGAGAGGTCTAATCGCTTGTCTTTGTAGTGCCACCAGTGTAACGCATTACATGATCCCAGTACTGGTTACTTTTTGATACATAGTTTTGGAACATTTTATTAAAATTGGACAGTGAAGCTAAGACAGAAAAACTGGGAGAAAGACCAGTGGGAAATATGCAGCAAATGGTCTCTGGACAGATTTAAACACGGGCTTCGGCGTTATACTAACAGCATATGGGTTTCCTCTAGCCAGTATACTATACCAGCACCCATCTCAATACTGATTACTTAACAGTTCCTAGAACTGATAGCGAATCTTATTTCATTTGGTTTCGTCGAAATAAACTCCAAACGCAATAACAGGAAACAAACTTTGTTAAGACTCTGAGATGAGGCTTTTTCCTAGGATTACAGGTATGATAAACATTCGAGGAACACGCTGCAATGTCTGTAAATCATTTCTATTTACTAGTTAAACTTTTACCTCTCTTGTTTTTCCAAAAGCTATTTTTCCTTAAGTCTGAATGATAATGCTTTAAAGTCAAAACAACACATGCAATAGCAATATTTTTTTTCATAACTGTGCGATCGCATAGACTGTATATAAACGATGGGCACAACCACATGACATCACCCAGTTTAAGATGCTGGACTTTAAAGTCTCAACCTTAACATAAGGAGCACCACCATATTATTTTGGAGTCAGAAATGACCATAATTGGACAAAAAGCAAGGAGCTAACACCACCAAGTTTGGTTAGGCCTTTTACTTTGAAGGTGAATGTTTAGAGTTTATGTCAGAGTTTTTTCAAGTTTAATTTTGGAAATACCATTTGTTTCCTTAGTGAACGGTGGTTGCTATGGGGTTGCCAACTGGTCTCTAGGCCTGTGAGGTTAGGGCCTTAGCAAGGTGCATTCATAACCTTATAAGGGTTACGACACACAGAGACACATGCTAATGGGTGCTATATAACAGTATGATAAAATGATAGAATTTCACTTACGACAAGTGAAGGAAAAACTTTGTCAGATGATAGCATTAACAAGCTCCAACACCACAAACGTGGTCAAAAGGTCCAGGATAATGACTAAAATTAGCTGACGAGATGCCTAGCAGACAGCTAGCAGAATGAAAGGGAATATGGCCTTGGCTCCAGTATCCAGGTACGAGTTTTAAAAACTCCATTCAGAATTGTGATAACGGTGGAAACTATCCAAAATGTTTTTGTGCAAGGGTGTAAAAAAAAGGTTTTCTTCTTATCTCACATTTGGAGTCATCCTCAAGTGCCCAGAAGATGAGTGCAGTTTTTGCCACTTTTTGTAAATTTTTAGTTAGTAGTTTAGTTTTAGTTCTGAGTATGCCTCAGCAGTATGATACCTTGTCTCAGTGTTACAGTGCTGTGGTACAGTGATTTGGCTTTTTGTCATGTTGGGCACCAGCTCTAGTACAGAACAGCATTTCCCGCATTTCTGCTTTAAATGCAAATGTAGTTTTTGGGGACTCCTTTCAACTCTTGAAACCAAAGATTTCACAAATTTTAAGTCACCTGAAAAGCCAGGCTTCATATGCTGTCTTCGTGGTGGTGTAAAGCGTAAAGAAAAGACTTGACTTGCAAAATTCTTTAGGTTTTACAAATTCCAATTTGTCACAAATAAAAACAAGACTTTCAACAAAGAGCTCAAAGTTGGCCTTTGATGTGCAACTATTGCTTTGAGTTAAAAAAAGATCTTTTCAGAGTGTCTCCAGCTAAATCCCAAAAATGTCTAACATTCTGTAGCAATGGGGTCACCTGAGTAAACAGAAATCAAAGAAAATAAAAAAGGCTTCAAATAAAAAAAAAGCTTAAGATGCCTCTTCCATCCATACACATTAACCCATAGAAAACAGCTTATGCTACATAAAGGGAACAGTAAACTATACCAGCAAGACGGACAATATCAAAGAATACACATGTTAGCAAAAACACTTGTTTGCCTTAAATGAATGCTTTAAATTCTTAAATGATAAAGATGTTTGTGTGTTTGTTACAATTTTCTCTGAAGAAGTTAGTACCAATGTGCCATCATTGCATGGTAACAGTGACTGGAAAATAATCATGCATTAAGGAACAATTATCTTGTGAAACCAAGCCTATATTGTGCAATGTCTCAAGCAATCCTGAACCTGTATGGAAACTCTCTCTTCAAAAGACAAAATACTTGGGTTGCAAGTTCCAAGTATTTTGAGGACAAATTGCATTAATTTGGTGAGGACACCAAATTAATGCAATTTGCCTTAGATAAGGAAATGAGGAGAGACTGTGACAAGATTGTGATAGTAAACCCACTGTGTTCACTAACCACCTATAGCCTCATAGAGGAGTAAACAGAGTCCGGCAATTGGTTCAGTTCCCTTCTCTCCATTGGGCAAGACAAGAAGAGGGTGAATGGATGTTACTGTTTCATAATTACATAAATATTCTCCAACTAAACAGGTTGAACTCAGCTGAGAGTCAGGAGATTCGCGTCCTGCTTCAGTTCATTTTAGGTGATTGATTTACAAGCCACCTTTAGCTGTCCTGATAGCTTTTACCTCATCTGCCTGTCAGTAACTCTAACCATCACTTTTTGTGAAATCTATACCCTTAAAGTGTTTCCATCCAAGCAGTCATGGAAATTACAACATAATAATACAGTTTATTTTAATAGCACTCATTCAAATACATGCTACAAAGTGCTTACAACAAAAACATAAATGGTGCTTACTGTCATATACATGTCTGTTTATTCATATATAAGAAATAAACCTCAAGGAATAAATGAAAACACCGAGGATAAAATAGCAAAAACATGAGATATAAAAGAATAAAGAATAAAGAAACTCATTGCAAAAGGAAATAAAATAAAGACAAAATTAAAATTCTAATACGAAACAAATCAAAACCCAAGAGGACCAACACAGGGCACCCTCTTCAGTCAGGAGCAGCTGACTTCTACCAACTTTATTTTTAGGTTAAGGCAGTGTTATTTACTCTTAATGTTTTATGTCAGGTAGATCCATAATATGGTCATATCAACCACAGGAGCCCCACCCACCTGCTGCTAAATACTTCTCGAAGAAAGTTGACTTAAAAAGGGAGGAGCTAAATGGCTTGTTTGAGAAACAAAGCTGCGTCAAAGAACGGTGTAACATGAATGCGCAATATTTTGAACTGTGAATCATGCAAAGGTACGCAAGTAAAGTCCAGCAATAAAAATACTTATTTGGAAATGAGCGGCCAGGATATACAAAAATAAAGAAAGTCACTGAATAAGGAATAAAAGGCTATCGAGAAAGAAAAATAACCCCCCCAAAAAACCTATCCGGGCGGGTGCCCTGAGGAACTCCCATCTCTTCAAAATGCATTTAATTCGCCATCTTCACCCCAATGCTAATATTTAACAATGAACACCCAACAGCAGTTTATTAATTATGTTCAGACAGATTTCTCTCCTAGCAGATGCATTAAGCTTACAACAGTTAGATCCCTAATATGATCCTCTCAGGAACAGGGACCCAACCGACCTGCCATTCATACTCTTTGTTAATAAGGGGCAGCCAATTTAGAAAAAAGGTTGCTTTATGCTAGAGGAGCCAATATGGCTTATTTATGAGCTATGTGAGCTGAGGGCTATAGTATAAGATAGATAATAATTGTTTTTAACTGTGAGTCATGCAAAGCTACTCCAGACAATAAAAATCTGTACCATATAGAAATTATTCTGGAAATTACTGGCACATTGTTAGCTTTGGTTTTGTGAAAACTTGTTAGTTTTATATTGTAAAATGATGAAAGCAGGTTCAGTGGGCCTTAAATGAGCGCATCTTGCACCCCACTGTTATACAAGATGTGGTCTGAGAGACATTTTTGTAATATAATACATTGAAATCTAACTTATTTTTACATGTCATTCCTTAATTTAACCAATAAAAAACAGCCCTGTGATGTTTATATGAAAGGTTTCAGTAGTTTATAAAAATCAAGTGCTGCATTTTGGGCTTCACTGGATATTGTCCATGACTAATTCAATAAACTAAATTTTAAAACATTTATATTGATCCAACGGTGCTTATGACCACAGCAGAAGTTCAAATCAACAACCATCTACAGTAAGTAATGTCAGAGTTTTTAGTAAATTTATGTGAACCCTGTTGTTCAGTATTCAGTTTGGTAACTGCTGATCAGCATTTCGAGCCAAATCTGAGCTCTAAGGACAGTGCAGCCATTCATATCTGAGTTTTTTGAGTCTTTTGTTACTTTTGCTAAGGAGGTTATCTAATTGGTTCAGTTTGTCTGTTTTGTTAGGTATGGACAGATTTGGTCTAATTTAGTGGTTAACTTATGGAGTCGATCCAGATGTTGACTTCCATGTATTTCGGATAGATTCTCTAACATTGTGAAATGGGGGAAAATTCATGACACGTCTTCTCAAACAGATGCCAAATTCAGGGACTCACGCATTGTGTTGGGGGTTGGGGGGGTTTCAGCCTTAGCGGAGGATGCAATCGCAGACTGCTGTTGTTAAATATTTTTGTTGTTCGCTTTTTATTTCCATCTCTATCAGATTAAATGCCCTCTAAGAAATTATCTTATTTTCTTGTATCTGCTACTGTAACATATGCCAAGGATATTTTGACAAGATTACAGAAAAAAACTGGCTAATATCTGGGCTCCAATTGCACAAATATTCAAGTGAATCTGAAGCCTTATTATTGGCCTCTTTTAAACTGAAGATGTGGGGCCACCTACAGGCAAAATATTATCTTGTCAGTCAGTAAAGTATTATGGTGTTTAGGTGTGCAAACCTGATCTTATAAGACTTTGGTCACAAATTCAGCATAAAAAAATGCTTCAAACTTTCAAAAAACCCTCATTTCTTGGCTTCTTTTTCGGTTCAGAAAAGGAATCGATTTGACTCGACAATCAGCCTTTTGGAGCTAGAAATAATCCGCCTTATGCAAAGAGTAGCAGACGTGTTTGTGATAAATCTTCCTCTGTGTGGTATGTTTTTGTTGTTTTCTTTATCTCCATTTTAAACCCACGGCTGGATATGAGTTGAGTTAACTAACCCTACTGTCGACCAGGTCTACAGAAACAAACTTATGAGCCCGCACCCATGCTAGTGAAGCTGTAGCACTTTGAACAAAACTTAAAGCTGATGTTCGGCGGGTTAAATTGTCTAACAGGATTTGCTGTTTGGTCAAGAACCAAACCAGACAAAGCCAGAGTTAACAAAATATAATTCAACCAGGGGGAAAAAAAATACCTATGGCAGGCAGCGTTTCAGTCAGTCTCTACACAGACTAATAGTACAAATAGAAATCCAATCCATACATACATAAGAAAAAAGTATACGGAAATAATCCAAAACTCTACACTTCAATGCTAAGGAAACTGAAAAATAATAAGTTAGTATTTCACTGATAAGAGACATGAAAGTCTAAATTAAATTATAATCAATGTCTGGAGAAAACACAAGTTTGAGCCTCACAATGAGAAACAGTCTTCAGAATGTGAATCAAACTTCACAGCAGTCACTTCTGATTTTTATTTATTAAGTAAAATTCAACTCGCCTCCCTTTTACTGTGATTGATTCTTCTTCAGTGAAGACCAGAAGAAGTTTGACAATCACTGGACTGAGTCGAAATCATGCAATGACAGACACATGGACAGAAATTCATCCAAGATTTAATTACATCAGTAAATGATACAAGGCAGCTCTTTAAGAAGTATAATGCTCTATTTCACAATTTTAAAGAATGTGATCCAGATCCATATCAAAAATTTAACTGGTTCTCATTCTTTAATCCTTACCTCTTCACAAAGTTTCACCAAAATCAGCTTAGAGACAGAAACCAGGAGACAAATGCTCTGCCTCATCTCTCATATTAGGATGCAGCAAAGTTCCTTTGTATCTTTAGTCTGCACAGCCGATGTATAAAACAGGATATAAAAATTAGTTTAAAGTCATTAAAATGGAAAATCCTCTGGGCAAAATGTGCATGAAACCTGCAGATAAACCACTAAAGACCAGCACAGACACAATCTTAAAGTTTTATAAAGGGTAGGAAAAACAAGTGTTATTTATAAATGGGCAAACTTCAAACTAAAGCTGATCACAGTTCCTTTTTTATTTGGTAGAGTTTGTTTTGAGCTTTTCACAGCGGGATTTTCTGGGATTTACAGCTTTTTGGTTCAACTTTATACCCGTCTGAATTTAACCTGCCCTCTCTGGTCACACCACTGCGTCCGCCTCCACGCCCCAGTGTGGGTCACATCATGCTCGGGCTGTATAAAGGAGTTGGACCACAGCACTCAGTAGACAACTCGGGTCCTCGACTGCAATCAAGCTGCTCTTCTGATACTCCGGTAAGATTTTATGTTGACTTGCTTTACTCACTAACTGAATCATGCATTAAATCTGCATAAATTTTGTATAGTAATAGTTGTTGTATTTGTAAATTCCCCATGATTAGCTGAATATTATCCAACTTTATCTGGAGGTTTAGCAGATTAATTGTTGAGCAACTTTTTAGAGGGAGTGAGGGAAAAGTCAACACAGGCTTTTTTTCAGTAAATTCTAAAAAAATTTTATCTGATATTTGGCCAATACACCGTGACATAATGAGATTTAAATAAACTCAATAAACTCAATTAAAGTGATGTCTCAGGCACAAAAAGGCTTACTGAGAAATGGTTATGAAAGTACGGTAAGAGGATCGAAGGTAGAAATGGAGTTTATAGCAAAGTACTCATGTTTTTGTAGTGGAATTCAGACAGTGTAAAAGATTCATAGATGTAGATGGCGCTATGAAGGAAATCTGTAGAGGGTACAAAGGATTTAGAAATGGGTACAGTAACAAGGGCACACAGCTCTTAAAGGAGGGTTTATGAGACAGTGTCAAAGAAACAGGGGTTCACAACAAATGTAACAAGAGTTTAAAAGGTAGAGAAGAATGGTAAAGAGGCTTTTAATATTAAAAATTATGAAGGGTTTATAATAGGGTATGGAGGATACAGTGAGTTTTTGAACAGTTTAAAGAAGACTACACATGAATTTTCAAGGGGCACGAAGGGTTTATGAATAAGTACATAGGTAGAGGTACAGCCACAGTGGGTTTTTAAAGGGTTTTGAGGAGGCTTTTGAGGGTTAATTGGGGGTATGACAGGTTAAGGTGCAGATAAGGTATTTGAGGATTCATGAAGAGGTATAACTAGTTTATGAAGGGCTACAAAAGGTTTGTGAAGGGGTTCCATTGGGGGGTTTTTGGAACGCACTGAAAGGACTGAGGATTTACAAAGGATTGGAGGTGGTTTATGTGGGGCTATTAAGTATACAGTGGTTGTTTTGTTTGCTTTTAAAAGTATAGATGGTAGAGAAGGTTTATAAGTCACAGAAGCACATATAGAGTGAGAGAAGGCAGAATAAAAAAAGGCACAAAGGGTACAGAGGAGTATGGCGGGCACTGATTTTGAAATATATTTGGGGAACATAGTGGATATAGATGGGTGTCGACACCAAACAGGATGCCAACATTATTGCCTATGCCTAGGGTCTGCTTACTTTGCAGAGGTTGCTTTGGGTTTCTGAGGAATTTTAGATGTGTTCACATGATTTTGGATGAAGAGGAAAGTAGAGAAGAAATTTTGCATATTTCCTATTTGTCAAACTATTACCTGAGTAAAACAGGCTGAAGCACAATACAAAGCAATAACAGATTTGGAAATAAAATGCACATTAAAAGGGTTATGTTAATGATAAGGTTCAGTGAAAACTTTCAAATGAAAAATGAAACGTTACCTGCTCAACCTAACTATCACTCAAAGTATCAGTCAACTTAAATAGCCTCTGAAAACAACTTCATAAATACTGACAAGAGACTAGCTGTTGTATTTTAACTGATACTGTACAAATCCTTCAAATAGCATGCTACTTTACATTCTTACTTCATAATAAAGTATTTTTTGGAAGTAGAAACACAAGAATGATAGTAGACAGACTGTAAAATAGCAGTTTCGTGCATCAAGTGTAGCTGTTATTTCTTAGAGTGTTGTTTTATTAAATCATTTCTACAAAGACACCCCAAGGTACCCTCCAAAAGCCTTCTCCCTGATCACAAAGCAGCTATAGAACGTTTCTTTCAAATTCAAGTCAATAATAATCTTTTTAACTGACCTTTATAGTAATTAAGAAGAGATCTAAGACTATGGGGGCAATTAAATATGCAGTTTCTCCAAAACCAGCACGACTGAAAATCCTCCAGTCGTATAAACAAGATTTCTTCCAAAAGCTGATTTCTGGATGTTGCGTAAGACTTTCAATAGGGACTTTATTCAAATTCACCACTTCTTAAAGCAAGCATTTAACTGTAAATCATTCTTCAATGGCTCTTTATCTTTTACCCCTCCTCCATCAATACTCTCACTGATTTTCCATCATGTGTTTGTTTGTTTGTTACCTACTTTTAATCTTAGTTTTAGACTATTCCAAAGAGTTGACTTTATACTTCATTTCAGCCCCATTTTCAAAGCTATTTGTGACATTCCTTTAGCTAATTTGCTGAGTGTAGTGCTTTATTAACTTAACAGGAATTCCAGCTGGGTTACACATGTTCATAAAGGCATGATGATCATTAATATGTTTATGTGCCACGTGGTCCTGAGATAGTACTGTGGTTCTTTTGTAGAAAAGTCTCTCATTGCACAAATGTGATTACATTTGAGCCAGTGATTGCTCCTGTGTGTGGCTGCAGTTATGCAACTTTTATGGCACTATCTTACAGAGCATAGGACTCAAAAGAGTCACAATGGGCGAGCGTTATGATTGCACAGAGTGTCAGGAGTCCCTGTATGGCCATAAGTACATCCTGAAGGAGGAAAAGCCCTACTGCATCAAGTGCTATGAGACGCTATTCTCCAACACCTGTGAAGTGTGCCAGAAACTCATCAGCTGCACGAGCAAGGTAAAATATCCACGTTTTAACAGATACATTTTTCTTAAAGTGATTCTTGTTTTTGGCATTGTTGAAATATTTCCACGGACCACAGAACCTGAGAGTGTTTGTCTCTGCAGGATCTGTCGTACAAGGATCGCCACTGGCACAGCGAATGCTTCCTCTGCAACAAGTGCAGCCGGTCTCTGGTCGATCGGCCCTTTGCCACCAAAGATGAAGCGCTCATGTGCATCGAGTGCTACAGCAACGAGTACTCCGCCAAGTGCCACGCGTGTCTGAAGACCATCATGCCAGGTGAGGAAACTCTAAGGTTACTGTAGCGCAAAAAGATTCTAAGTATGACCAACAGTTTCAGCCGTCAAGATGGCAACCAACAAAATTCTAATATATAATTTATTCGTCAAATTGTTGATATCAATAGGAAACAATCTCCACTACAAGAATGATATAAACATGGAGGGATAAAATAGTCCCGTGTCCCCCTTACAAAAGGGATAAAGCACACAGTCCAAGTGATGCAGCGTTTGCAGTGTGGGCTATGAGTAGACTAGAGTATGACCTCCACTACTGAGTTTTTACAGTCACAGTAGCTTTAGCAAGTTGGAGATTTCACAAAGAACAACACAGCGATACATCAGCACCAGATGGATCAAACTGAAAATGACATTTGTTAGTCACTCTCTTTCTCTCCTTCATGTCCTGTGCACCCACCAGGCTCTAAAAAGATGGAGCATAAGGGCAACAGTTGGCATGAGAGTTGCTTCACCTGCAACCGTTGCCAGCAGCCCATCGGCACCAGGAGCTTCGTCCAGAAGGACGCCAACAACTACTGTTTGCCCTGCTATGAGAAGCAGTTTGCTCTGCAGTGCGTCCACTGCAAGAAGGTAAAGCAGCACGCTGTGGCTAATAATCATCGCCGTGTTTGTTAAGCTGCAGATTCAACTGGTCTGACGTGTAAAAAGAAAGGTCTTACACATGCTCTGTTTACTTGGCCTGATAAATGGTCCAAATCAATGCAAATGCTGCCACAATGAAAATACATGCAATAAGGGAGGGTAAAAGATTCACATCCATGGTACATAACAGTTCTGGGCAGGAAACAGATGGTCACACAGGCAGGGATCGGAGGCGTCTTTTTGTGCTAAAAGCTGAGAGAGCAGTCATCTGCCTCCCCTGTGACTAAGTCAGCAACAAATGCACAAAAATGACAAGAATGTGAAGTTACACTGGTTTACAAAGGCAAAGAGTGGTAAATGAAATAACAGGAGAAGTCGTACGGGATTTTTCTTTTTACAAACAACATTACCAACACAAAGAGGAACAAAACTGACCTAAAAAACAAGATAATCAGTTCCTCTTAGTCAACATCACATGACATGGTGGTAGCTTGATAATCATCCACAAGCAAGTACAGCAAGTACAGCAAACAAAATACCTCCATTTCTAGTCCAAATCAACTGCAACTCCAAGGATAAAGCAAAGCAAACTATGCACGGCTTAAATGTTTAAGACTGGCTTAGCTTTGGGTGCAATACTGGGTGATGTTTGCCCCTTTATTTGGGTGTATTACCACTTCACAACATATGTTAGTCTTTCTGAAAAATACCTTCATGTACAGTATTGTTTGCACACTGATATTTAATCATACTTAATCACAGTGAGAAAATCTGAATGCAATTTATGTGCATGCTAAAATTTGGTCATATTAGTCCATTGCTAGGGGGTTGGCAGGCAACCTAATGATGGCATAAAATATCATGCATTATTTAAGTTGTGTAAATATAAATTAATGTTTGTTTGTTTGTTTTTATAGTGAAATCAAAAATGACACAGTGTTATTTATAAAGCATTATGGATGCATCAAAAACTGGTCTTTTAAACCCATTTCTTGGTAGTTGCTAGGCAACATGACATTATATGAGCTATAGATAAGAGCCTTCAGGGGCTTAAGATGTACCTGTGTGCCAAGTTTGGCTGATCAAGTGAGAAAAGTATTTAACTCAGTGGGAGTTACAGAGTTTTAGTTTAAGGCATGGAATCCTGGTCTTGTTCTTTAAATGACTTCTCACCTTATTCTAAATTTTTGCTCTAGATTATGCTTGACAGCTGGATTATGTGTGTGTTTCTGCTCTGTCACAGTATTAAAAACATTTGAAAAGGTATTTTTAGACCTTAAAATTCGTTATATGCCCAACGCAGACGGTATAAAACATGTAGCTACGGTGCTATAACCTGTTTGTTCGTAAAGGGGTGTTTTGAAACCCCAAGATAAGCATTTCCACCACCACCATCTTGGTTGTGTGGTGTGGTTGGTCTAAGGCAGAGGTGTCGAACTCCAGGCCTTGAGGGCCGGTGTCCTGCAGGTTTTAGATATCACCCTGGGTCAACATACCTAAATCAAATGATTAGCTCATTACCAGGCCTCTGGAGAACTTCAAGACATGTTGAGGAGGTCATTTAGCCATTTAAATCAGCTGTGTTGGATCAAGGACAGATCTAAAACCTGCAGGACACCGGACCTCAAGGCCTGGAGTTCGACACCTGTGGTCTAAGGCTTGTTTTCCCACTTCTATAGCAGTTTTACAGGACTGAGTCTTTTCACAACCACAGTTATCCCCCCTGCTGGTCATTTAAACATTTGTAAAATGCTCTTTTTCAGCCCATCACCACTGGAGGTGTGAACTACCGCGACCAGCCTTGGCATAAGGAGTGCTTCGTTTGCATCGGGTGCAAGCAGCAGCTGGCCGGCCAGAGGTTCACCTCTCGAGATGACTTTGCATACTGCCTTGATTGCTTTTGCAACCTCTTTGCTAAGAAATGTGCTTACTGCACCACTCCAATCAGCGGTAAAGGTCATGCTACACTCATATCAGAAGTGTTGCGCATCCAGTATATAACCAGTTTTCAGGCAGTTACCAATACTTTGCACCCTTACATTTTTTTTATTTTCTTGTTTTATGCGTTTAATTTTTATGACCCACAGTGTTCAGGATAAACTATTAAGGTGCTTAATTTAGCTGTGGTATCAGTTTACTAACTGTACAAAGAGGATTCTTGTCCAAATGACCTTGGCATGTTGAGTCAAGCCTCATTAGAAAAAGTAATTACTAGGAATATGTTGGAATTATGATTTTAAGTCTACGCTTTAACAATTTTCCCTGTTAAATTATACTAAACTAATGGCAGCTTCATTTGCCAACATGAAGCTGTTACATTCCAGTAGAGCTGCTGTTAGCATGAGCATTGAAGGTATTTGCCGATAAATGAACAACGGTACATTACTGTAAAAATACCCTCTATTTTTGTTGAAGTGAAGGTTTGTTCTCCAGAAACTGAATTCCCCCTTATATAAGTATGATTATGGGTAAACACAAAATCAGTTTGAAATAATATATAAGGGAACACTTAAAATAATGGACTCTTTTGTAGTTTCTATGTAATGTAAAGTATGAACCTAATTCTTCAGGACTGACTAAACTAGTACACAAGTGAGATTTAAAGCAGCACTTTAAATATCGCACCCAGAAGCAAGACAAATCTAATACTGCAAACTTTTGATCACGGGAGCCTCCTTAAAAGCAATTTAATCTTAACTGCTTTTAGGTGAGGAGCACAGTATAAACCACCCCTCCTTAGCATTATGCGTGGATCCACTCACCATCAATTACGGAGTTATTTCATTACCCAGATCATGAGACTCCACTTTGCTAACTCCTCTCTCCATCTCAGGTCTTGGGGGGAGCAAGTACATCTCTTTCGAGCAGCGCCAGTGGCACAACGACTGTTTCAACTGCAAACGATGCTGCGTGTCTCTGGTCGGTCGGGGTTTCCTGACGTGCAAAGACGACATCCTGTGCCCCGACTGCGGCAAGGACATCTGAGCGAAATCCGACAGAAGACAGTCCAAGTCGGATCGGCTGCCTGTCAGCATGCACGGCAGCATTCACCTAACTTTGCATGATTTGAATTTATCAGTGTCTTAAACATTAACATGGTTTGTTATGCATGCACTGAAGATACTGTGTCTTATGTGAATGACCTGCAGCCTTTATTCCCCATCAGGATTTCTGCATTTTGCTCAGGAAACATACGCACGTGGAACAAGAACATGTTTTACTTTCAAGTCAAGAATGCTATAACCCAAATATATTATGTGACAGCACATGTAAGAGCATGTGATGGCTGTTCTTAACTGATAGCAGTATGATGTAATTGTTACTACTAATGTTGTTTATTCTAATTAAATCATTGCTGTGTAATCCAATTTCAATCTGTTAGGCACAATAAAGAGCTTTAAAGATTGCTAAACTGGATTAATGCTTTGACTTGCTAGCCCAGTAGCTATGTTGAGTCAAAATCCAGAAGGTTAGTATACATTTACATAGTTATGACACAAAGTTTGCATGACAAAGTTAGCCAAAAAAAAGACCTGATTTCCAAAAAGTCGTTTTACGTTTTTTATATGTTTAGTATTAAAAAAAAAAAATTAATTTGTGCAGAAATTAATCATATTGGGTTTAGCATCCACCATCAGGATGGAGGGGGAAGGGATCCTGGAACAATATCCTCATATCTTGTTCAAGACAGGAAATATGCAGTCAAGACAGAGGGATGAGAACACACTGATAGAGATTAATGTAATAAAAGTGCTTTAGATTATAACAGCAAAACTTAAAAACCAGAAGCTTATGATGGCAACCAAACAGCTGATGGTATTATACTGTAACATGAATATTTTTGGTTTTTCTTGTTTTATTTGTTTGTTTTTTTAATGGAAGAACTGTGCAGACTCCCAAAAGTTGATTCTGTTCATCTGGACGTAGCGTTTTCAATAGGAGAAACGCTTCGTCACTCATCCAAGTGACTTCTTCGGTCTCAGCTGACTGAGCCCACTTATTCAGTGGGCTAGTTTCAGTTATTGTGCAAATGTACTGTTTATAAGGTTGGGGAAACCTGCAGTCAGCTGAGACTGAAGAAGTCACTTGGATGAGTGACGAAATGTGT
>VUQG01044132.1:0-20361 GCA_015106755.1 Etia nguti | reverse complement strand
TAAGCAGATTGATATATACATGAATGCAGGTGATGATCAGTGCAAAATGGAACAGATGCAGAGAACACAATATAGGTCATGTGTTTGTGGTGGGAACAGTCTTATGTTTATTGTTCATGAGACCAACAGAAGAGGGGAAGAAACTGTTCTTATGGCGAGAGGTTCTGGTCCGAATGGACCGGAGCCTCCTGCCTGAGGGGAGCAGGTCAAACAGACTGTGTCCAGGATGAGAAGGGTCAGCTGTTATCTGAGCTGCACGCCCCGGTGTCCTGGAGGTGTACAGGTCCTGCAGAGATGGGAGTCTGCAGCCAATCACCTTCTCAGCAGAGCGCACAACACGCTGCAGTCTCTGTTTGTCCCTGGTTGTGGCTCCAGTGTACCACACTATGATGGAGGAGGTGAGGGTGGACTCGATGATTGCAGTGTAGAATTGCATCATTGTCCATGTTGGCAGGTTGAATTTCTTCAGCTGCCTCAGGAAGTGAAGGCAGAGCTGAAGTCCACAAACACAATCCTGGCATAGGTTCCCGGGGAGTCCAGATGCTGCAGGATGAAGTGTAGAGTCATGTTGATAGCATCGTCTACAGACCTGTTGGCTCTGTATGCATACTGCAGGGGGTCCAGGAGGGGGGTCTTGAGGTAGGAGAGGACCAGGCGCTCAAATGACTTCATGACACAGATGTCAGAGCCACAGTCTGTAGTCATTTAGTCCAGTGATCCTCAGCTTCTTTGGGACAGGGACTATGGTGGAGGACTTGAAGCAGGCAGGCACATGACATGCCTGCAGTGAGGAATTGAAGATGCCAGAAAACACCGGGGCCAGCTCATTTGCACAGTGTCTGAGAGTGGCAGGAGACACACCATCTGGGCCGGTGTCCCTTGTGGTTTTGGTTCTCTTAATTTTCTCAGTATGTTATATTTTAGTTTTACTTTAGTTTTCTCTCACTGTGCCTTCCCTGTGTTTCACATTAATGTTTAGTACTATTGTCTCTGTGTTCCATGTTCCCTCTCTGTCTCCCCCTGGCCTCAGTGTTAAGCTCGTGTTTTCCATTAGTACTTATTCGGATTGACTCGGCACAGTTCACCACAGTCTTCAGGGTTTTCCATTAGGTCATAGTACCTGGCACCAAGTACTTTTTTAGTACCTGCTTGACTGGGGTTCCAAGCGATCTGAGCAGGTGCTAAAATGTGACATTGTCAGACTGCATGCCACCAGTTGGCTGTTCAGTAGCGTCACTTGATGAGTCATGAGAGAGTCTCATTCACGAAAATTAAAATCCGCCTTTTTTGAAACCCGGCAATGGGGGAAAGTCTGAGCAGCAGATTTATTCTTGCCTCGACATCCACCTTTTTGGTAGCGTTCGTGTCACATATTAATTACATTGCAGGATGCTCGGACGGATTGCTATGATGTCAACATGTTAGGTAGTACTGGATTGAGTTGATCCGAGTACGTACTAATTGAAAAGGGATTTTAGTCCTCATCTCCGTATTTGTCGTACTTCCTGTTTTATTTTGACACTCCCGTGTCCTGTGTTTAGTGTATTCAGTTTTGCTTCCTCCCTGTCTCCTTATGTCAGATTAGGTCCAGGTGTTTCCCTCCCGTTGCACATTCCCTCGTTACCTTCTGTGTATATATTGTATTCGTTTCCCTTTGTTTGTTGTTAGGTTATCTGTTTGTCATGCGTCAAGCTCAGGTACTCCATGTCCATGTCCCAGTACCAGGTTTCAGGTTTCATGTTTCCTGTTCCCAGTGTTTACTTTGGTTCAGTTTTCCCACTTTATTTTTGTGTTTGTCTTCTACCTCCTTTTGTTTATGTGTTGCTCCTCAGTTTCTAATAAACACCTCACTTTTAGTTGATATCAAGTTCTGTTTCTGCGTGTCTGCTTTTGGGTCCACACTTCAACCTTTACACGGTCTGCCAGCATACTTCTTGCTGGTTTCATTCTGTTTTTTGGCCAAAACTCCACTTTTACATATTTGAACACTGATTTTATTTTATTTATTTATTTTTAGATTATTAAAATTGAAAAAAACTTTGCATTTAATGTAATTGTCCAATATTATCTTGGGAAAAGGGCAGATTTGAAAGAGTTTAGAGGTCAAATTTAAAGTTCATCATATGAATCAATCATGATGTCATGAGTAGGTATCGGAATGGACAAGAATTTATCAATTCCTATTCCATCTTTGATATCATTTATTGATTTGATTCCTTGTCTTATGTTTGTGTTTGTGTTGGAGGTATTTCCCTTCTTTGCGGTGAAGGGTGTTGGGGTCATTACTCAAAAAAGTAATGTATTACACAGAGCACATTACTTTTGTCTTTCTCCATAAAATTACCTGAAACACATTTCCATTTAACAATATAAACCTATAGGCTAAAGTCCCACACACCAACACAAATCCCTGTTCTAATGAGGACATAGATATGATCTTTAATTTTTAGGTATTAAGGTACAAACACAAAACCAACAACAAAAAGCAAAGCTGAAAACCCTGCATGAAGAGAACTTAGAAACATGAAAAGGTAGGCCTCATGCTTGACTCAACAGTTTACACACATATGATATCTGCTGATCAATCACAGTCTTTTTTGTATGCTCTCGTCATGATTTTAAAACATCCCCAAGCTGTTTGGTCATAGGCACTGGATATCTAGTGAACAGAGAGCCCAGAAGGGAATAATGAGGGGAGTCAACCTCCCACTGGATTGCCAAGCACTCCTTCTCCACAGTAGCAACAGTGTAGCAAAACCTCACTGTGAAAGACTGACCTTACCTGGATTTTAAAACTGAACTCACACAGAGAAAAGTTTAGACCCTTTTTGGTGGTGCTTGACCAAATTTCATCAGAGCACAACTAAAAATACCTATATTAATGCAGCAGTAGTAATGATAGCTTATTTTTGTATTATTTTCTCAAATTATCTTTAAATGGTGGATTTTCCTAACGTTTCTATTGACTGCAGTACAGGATAGAACGAAAACAGGTGTTATGTCCAGTGTTGATGATGTCACGATGTTACAGTTACTCACAAAGAGATGTTGCTGCTTCTGGTTTGTCATTAATAGACTCAATAAGACTTTTGTTGCTGCGACAGAAAGATGAATAGGTAATTTCATGACACAAATTGGTGATAAAAAAAAATATCACGTAATTCTTTGTTTTTACATTCATCAGGTCCCAAATGCCCAAATAGCAAAGAGAAATTAAAATTGCATGCCATGAAAAATTTCGGGTCTTAGGAGGTTAAACACACTTTAACTGAAATATGAGGAGTTTTCTGAAATATAAGAATGAGGGAGCAAATAGTGAAGAAAAACAAAAAGTTTTTTTTCACAAAGTGGTTTTATTAGTACACTCTAAGAAAAAATTCTGTAAATTAATAATAAAATACTGGCAGCTACAGATTCCAGCATTTTACTGTAGATTTATAGTATCTATGCTGTAAGTAAATACAGTATAGAATCAGTAGCCAGTATTCTACTGTTAATTTACATTTTCAACTCTGTAAGTAGTTTACCATTAAAGTAAATGCAGCAGTGAAACTAAATTTACAGTAATATACTGGCGCCTGTGGCTGCCAGTATGTTAATGCAGTAGTGAAACTAAATTTACAGTAACTTTATAAGTAAGTTTCTGCATTGGGTGTATACAGTACCCCCGTAATGCGAACTATGGGTGCAGGGCTCTAGTTCAGAAGCTAACGCTAGCATGAATTTGAAACTATTCAAAGATGAAAAATGTGATCCTACATGGCTTTTGTATTAGGTGTCCAATCAGTAAAAATCAATATTTAACTTTCCACCACAAAATCCTGACCTGACCATGGCCCAAGACATGTTTCATTTACAAGTCATTAGTCATAAGTAAAGTGAATGACAACGATGTCTTGTCTAAATTGACTTTATTCTATGCAAAACCACAATTTACATTTCCAAATGTGATTCTACTTACCTTTTAGATGCTTTACAATTGGAGGATGAAAGCTGACTGTTGAAATTGCAAATGCCAAAAAAGTGTACCCTAAAAGAAATACTGTATTAGACCGTTATTTTGCCGTGGTTTTCCGGCAGTCGTCAATAACATTAGATTTATCATTATTCTACTGTAATTTGGAAAAACAGTATGTTACTGCTAGAATTCTGCAGAGTGTAGTTTATTTCACTGATGCTTTGTGTGCTTTCCATAAAAAATGCCAGTGGACATTCTTAACGGAGCATATCGTATGACTGGTAGCATTTTACAGAATTCATGTTGTGTCACTCTGAGCACGGCTTGAACAGGATTGCTGCCACTACACTGATATGATAGACTACAAATCTATTCTCCTCTCGTAAAACTGGGGTGCATGTTGCTTTGTGCTGAATCTGCATATTAAAGGGAGGGTTTGTATGAATGCAAAAACCTTAATATAAAATAACTTTATTACCAGTTTGCTTCATGTGCAGGTCTATGGACTGGCAGGGTGATTTTCCAGTGTCTGATGATGGACTGCCTTTATGTGGTTAAGAGACTGAAATAATGTTGTGCATGTTTCTCATCTTATCTGTCACAAATAGTTCTTTAACTTCTTTAATGACTGAACCTTTGCTTTGGGTTTGATAACTAAAGGCTCCACCCTAAAATGGATGGATTAGATTGAAATCTCTGATTATTCACTCTGAATTATTCTTAGACACTACAAAAGGCCATCCAACTAATTAGGTTGCTTTTGAAAGTAACATTGTAATATTTATCCAATTGAATTGAGGTTTACAAATGTAGAAAGAGTAGATGACATTTGCAGGGAGCATATTCAATTAATATTAATTACAAGGCATGCATGCATGATATTATGACTGGGAGCTGAGCCTCCTAAAAGTTTGAAAATAGAATTGCCCCTGAACTCATACATAAGATTTAGATAGATATCAGATTTGTGGTGGATGGAGTCATTTTTGTCTATATAATGTGCCTTCCAGTGAACACTTGATAAGATTAAGTTCTCAGTCTAAAAGCAAGATTTTTGTTTTGGATGATTTAATGAGAAAAGCTTTTAAATAAATATTCCCAAGCTCAGCAAAATTTACTTTCTGCACATTCGAAACATGTGACACATTTAGGAATAGCTAGCAAGCTAATAAATAACTTGTTTTTAGACATTTTTAGAAAAATTGGGATGAGTGGAACATGATGGAGTTTATGTGGCTCAAATGTTTTAATAACCATTCTGAGCTTCAGAGTTCTTGCTTCTGGAAAATACGTCTGTATGTGTGTCCCTGTGACCAGGTTTGTGTGGAGATTGCCTGACACAGAGTAGTGCGCTGACACTAGTTTGGATTTGGGAATGTGTGGATTCTGTCTGGATTTGTGGAAGCCTTGAGGAGACTGGACTTTCCCGAATGTGTTCACCCTTTTGACCTGTGTTCATTATCCACTGACCTGTGTTCATTATCCACCATGACATTATCCACCATGTTAGCACTGTTGCCTCCCAGCAAGAAGGTCCTGGGTTCAGTTCTACCATCAGGCCGAGGGTCTTTCTGTGTGGAGTTTGCATGTTCTCCCCGTGTTTGCATGGGTTCTCTCCCGGTACTCTGGCTTCCTCCCACAGTCCAAACACATGCAGTTAGTGGGGTTAGGTTAATTGGAAACTCTAAATTGCCAATAGGTTTGAATGTGAGTGCAAATGGTTGTCTTTGTGTTAGCCCCAGCGACATTTTTTTATTTTATTTTAATTTTTTATTTTTTATATAACAGTAACTGTCACTTCAATATAGAAATGCCAGAATACAGATACTTTAGACAACAACTGTCTTTGATATGAAGTAATGCAGCAACCTCTGCTGGTCAAACAAAATCAATACAAGAACTAGGAAACTGCTATAAAAAACCACTTCAACACAAATGAATAACAGCCTGGTGCCATTTTTGACTTTCACTGAGTTTTTCTAACTGTAATGAATGTTTTGTTTTTACACACAATTAACTTTCCTTTTTTTCTACGTTTTAATTAAACTTAAAAAAATGTGTTTTTTTTAATTCTATTTAAAGATTTTATTAATTGTAATATCATTGATTTTATGTATTTAGAATATCCACTAGTCATGATATTTTTACTGCAGTATTCAAACAATTACAGCTTTCTTTTTGCAGATCCATCGTTTCTTCTCATCACATCTCACTGATTTAAAGCCTTCGTCTTTGACAGAGATTGAACAGTGACCATCAGAAGGAGGCTGGTCGATCCAGGAGCTGAGGAAAGCAACATAATTTGCTCAAGGCTGATGGACACTCGTACATTGTAATTGATTTATTCCAGATTCGGGAAATACTTGGAATTTATATTGATTCAAAGTGTCTCTTACATATTAGTCAGATTCCTTCCATCCAGCCACTTCCATTTCCCATCTTCAACTCTCAGACCAATCCAGTATCCTTTGTTATCATCATATTTCCAACTCTTTTCACTGACAGTTTTCTGAGGACAGAGAGAAAGTTGTCAGAGATATTTAAATGCTTTGCTTTAAGAAAGCTTTCCATCTAAAGAAATGATTTTTATTTCATGAAGTCCGTAATGAAAAGTCCCACAGTTTTTTCAGTTTTCTTTACCTTTTCTTTTTCATTAATCACAACAACTAAATCTGAAATCTTTCCTCTGCAGTCTTCTTGAGCTTTTTCCCAGGTTTTCCATTCACCTTGGTCAGCATTATTAGTTGCATAGCAGCTGGACTCAAAGTATTCCCATCCCTTCTGACAAGCTTTACAATTTCTCTCTGCAAGGATAGAGATCAGTTAGTAAACATCACTGCATATTTCTGTTAAATTAGGTATTTTTTGCAGATAATATATTTGGAACATACTGTTATTTTCTTTGGGACAGTAGGCATCAATGCTCCACTTAGCTCGACTAACATTGAGCTCATTCCATGATGTCGTCATGTCTCGTATTAGTTCTGTTAGGTTTTTCTTCTCTGTCTCCAGCTCCTTATTTTTCTCTCTAAGGTTGTGGTTTTCTGCAGTCAGGTTCATCGACTGTTTTTCTGACAGAGTAGAGGCTCGTGTTAGGTCTCAGCATATGTGTTTTTTTTTTCTTATGGATTGTCTTAAAAACACATTCGCTGCATTTGCTGTTATCATAGAATATTGTTTGTTATTGTATCTCAAATCACATAGACATAGGTTTTGTGTGAAATCATTTCGGTGTTGCATCTTTTTTTGTGGAAGGTTGACTCTAAAGATAAAACACACAAATCACCAAAATATTACGTGTAGTCAAAATTGTATTCATCAAAATGTGTCTTTTGCATTTTTCTCTTCAGTAATTAGTTTTTTTCCAGAAATCACCTTTTTCCTTTTCAAGTATGACTGATAATTTGTACAAAATGCTTTTATTTAAAACCTGCCTCCTCTCTAAAGTGAGTGCATGTGTAGACTGATCTTTTTGATACTTACGGTATACTGTGACTGCTATGATGCCCAACACCAAAATGATACAAAATGTGCCCAAACAACAGGCCAACTGCTGATAGTGAGGACATCTGCTGCCTGATCTCTTGTCAATAGAGAAGTCTACAAGACAGAAAATATCTTGCTTTACTTTTTAATTAATGTAATTAATGTTTATTGGTTAAAAGTAAATAAATAATTTTCTGCCAATACATAATCCAGTTTTTAACAGACATTAAATGGTAAAATTCAATGTGTAGTTAAAAAAATAAGAGAAAAATTCCTGGGAAATTAACACAGGAAACTCCTTTATTTCAAAATGGTACACTGAACCATATTTTTAAGTTTTTGTTTTTGTGGCACAATATAAGGCCTGTTCTTCCCTGTCTTTTACAATGAAAACCTTTTTAGGGTTCCTATCAACCCTTATGAACATGAATTATAATAGCATGCAAACACTTGTAAATTAATATAGGAGTTAACTGAGGAGGCTTTGTTTCTAATCATACAATCTGTATTAAATCCCTCTGTTTGATAAAGGCTTTCTTCTCATCTCCCCTTTGTAAGGCACAGAGGCTGATTAGTACTCATCACTACTAGGGACAGTTTTAGAAATCTTCGCAGTGTTAGACATTATTACAGGTGGATTTGTGTTTTCTTTTCATGACTCACCGTTTGTGTCAGGAGTTTGTTGCGTTGCTTCATGTTTCACTTTCACATCATCATAAATGGTTTCCTCCTCTTTTTTAACTGAAAGGTTTAAAGATTAATTAATATTCATAAGTGAATATATAGTGAATATAGAGTGAAAATACAGGACTTTATAATGCCTATTTATTAGTTCTTTTAACTTTCTTTTAATCAGTCATACAACAAAAAACATAAATACAGCAGATGATGTGCATATAGATATGTATATAAATATACATTACCAGTCAAAAGTTTGGACACAAATTCTCATTTTATGATTTTTCTTTATTTTCATGACTATTTACGTTCATATAAAACATGTTTTATATTTTGGTTTCTTTAAAATATCTGCCCTTTGCTTTGATTACTGCTTTGCACACTCTTGGCATTCTCTCAATGAGCTTCATCAGGTCGTCACCTGAGATGGTTTTCCAACAGTCTTGAAGGAGTTCCCAGAAATGCTGAGCACTTGTTGGTCTTTTTTGCTTTCACTCTGCGGTCCATCTCATCCCAAACCATCTCGATTGGGTCTAGGTCAGGTGACTGTGAAGGCCAGGCCATCTGGTGCAGCACTCCATCACTCTCCTTATTGGTCAAATAGCCCTTACACAGCCTGGAGGTGTGTTTGGGGTCATTGTCCTGTTGAAAAATAAATGATGGTCCAACTAAACGCAAACCGGATGTGATGGCATGTAGCTCCAGATGCTGTGGTAGCCATGCTGTTTCAGTGTGCCTTCAATTTTGAATAAATACCCCAAAGTGTCGCCAACAAAGCACCCCCACACCATCACACCTCCTCAATTTGGACTCACCAGACCAAAGCACAGATTTCCACTGGTCTAATGTCCATTCCTTGTGGTTTCTATTTGACCATAAAGGCCTGATTCACGCCGTGTCCTCTGAACAGTTGATGCAGAGATGTTTCTGCTACTGGAACTCTGTGTGGCATTTATCTGGGCTCTAATCTGAGGTGCTGTTAACTTGTGATTTCCGAGGCTGGTGACTCGGATGTTTTTTGTCAAGAGAGGTGATTCTTGGTCTTCCTTTCCTGGGACGGTCCTAATGTGAGCCTGTTTCATAGTACTGCTTGATGGTTTTTGCAACTGCACTTGGGGACTTGGGGATTCAAAGTTTGAACAATTTTCAGGACTGATTGACCTTCAGTTCTTAAAGTACAAATGAACGCTGACAATGCACACCTGTGAAGGGAAAACCATTTGAGGTGATCATTAAGCTCACTGAGAGAAGGCCAAGGGTTTGCAACGCTGTCAACAAAGCAAAGGGTGGCTACTTTGAGGAATCTAAAATATTTATCAATTTTTTCTTTGCTTCATAATTCCATATATCATGCTTCATGTATTTGATGTCTTCAGCATCTATCAAAATGTATAAAGTAGTAAAAATAATGAAATTCTATTAAATGAGAAGGTGCATCCAAATCTTTGACTGATAGTAATTAATAAATCATTCTTCAGTTTTGGCTCCGACATTTATTTCTGTTTAATCTCTTTTATTTCTCAGCCAACCTTGGGCTTTCACAAGCTATATCTGTAAAATTCCCAACCAGTCCACAGCACCACCAGCATAGCTCAGATCAGTTATTGTATCTTAAAGTGATAGGTGGTGTATTGAAATATTAAACATTTATTTTGCAGTCAAATTCCCTCTAATGCTCATTGGATTTAATAGTTATTTGTTCAGTGTAGTTGTAGTAAAAATATCTGAAGTTAAACATCATGCAAATGCAACTAGTCTGCGTTGGATAAGTAGTTAAAGAGATGGATGGACTGGAAATTCCAGTGGATTACAGCTGGCAAAGTTCACAGAAGACACACTCATTCTTAACGGTTCACCACACTTTTTATTTATTTATTTAATTAAATACATCTATCTATACATTTTCTCCCATTTATTCTATGTTTAGGGAGTGGAGCAGGGTTGTGGTTGTGGAAGCGGTCCAAGCAGATACCCAGACCTCCCCCTCCCCAGCCACCATCACATCCAGGATGCATCAAAGTCAGATGCCCAAGCTACCAGTTTAGGTCATTTGGGCATCTGAATAAATCAATTCAATATCCTGGTGCAAAACTTTTGGCATAGTTAGCTTAACATCTAACTTGGACCTGATTTCCACAAGTTTTTTTTCTAGCGTCTATTACTACACAAAACTCCAGTATAAAACATTGGTATTGTGTAAATTTGCAGTGTTGGTTTTAGAATATCTTTTCTTCTTGCAGTGTATTTGAAAAAACTTAACTCACCTTGTAATTGGGATAGTTTCTTAGTGTTGAATCTGACTGAGGCATAGTTAACTTCTTCATCTGCCATCCTTACAGTCTTGTTGAGATTTAAGCGATTGTAGACAGAGAAATACTGTGTTACAGCCACAGAGCAAGTTGTTTCTTAACTCTGTCACACCCATCTCTTTTAGCAACTTCTGCTTTTGGCTGACAAAATAAGCTGTCCATGTCTTTCACTTTATTACACTTTATTAGGTACACTTTGCTAGTTCCAGGTTCTTCATGGCGTGCATTCAACAGAGTGGTGGAAACATGACTCACAGATATTGGTTCATACCAGCATGATAGCATCAGTAGCGCAGTTGCTGCAGATTTGATGGTATTTAATGAATCCATAAGATCTGTCTGATATCAGGTGCTTTGGTTCCTTTGTGTGTGGAATAGTTCAAAAATATTCTGCAACTTCAGAACATGTCACACATTTCTCTGTTTTCAGATTATTTTTTAGGAATCAAGCATATCTTAACACTGGAATCGAGGATGACTGAAAATGAGAAGGATGGGCTGCATCTAAAGATTAGCTGGAATTAAGCAACTTAAAAAAAACCATCTAAACTAAAAAAAGAAACATTAGAAAAGTATTTTTCACATAGTAATGTTTCAGTTGATTATATTCAGCTTCTGATTTTGTCCACATAACATGAGGCACCATTGGTGTATCTAGATCTTTATAAATATAAAGCTCTAGATGTATACATGAGAAAGTCTGGGGATCAATAACAACTGATAGCTTTTTACATCTGAAAAATACATAACATATTATATTTGATACTAACAAAATAAACAAAAAGATATATACAAAACTCATTTGGAAACTATAAAAAATATAAAACTAACCAAAACAAGTACATTCACTCTGAAAATGAACTGAAAATCAATGAACACAAACTGACAACATGTGTAAAATGCACAACATGAGACTCATTTCATAAGCTGAACTTCCTGTTCCTCGCTGCAGCCCTGTGACTGATGTTGACAGTGTGCTTGATTAATCAGGTCCAAATGTAGGGGTCAGCTCTTCCTCTACCTCATCTTGATCAAACACGTTACAGCAGCTTAAACAGTGTTATTTTTGGCTTAAAGAGAAGAAGTCAACATCAATCCGACAATATGATTTACTATAACGGAATAAAACTGAAAATACAGATATATAAGAATAACTATCACCAAAACATGAAAATATCAGAAGACAGGTCTGGTTTGTTGGTTTAAAGTGACTGATGCAGACTTTTTCTGGTGAGGACACTGTCATTTGTGTTTATTTGGTGTCAGTCCTTCTATTGTTAATGCTCTTTAATGTTACTCACACAATAAAAAGCATCAATGCCATTAAAGAATGGTTTTGTAATCAGTGGTTGTTGATCAGTGGTCATGACAATTTGCATATTAATGATAAAGAAACTGACCTCACAGCCCCTTGTTCTCTAGCGGTGCTAGTTTCAGTCATTGTGCAAATGTACTGTTTATAAGGTTCGGGAAACCTGCAGTCAGCTGAGACTGAAGAAGTCACTTGGATGAGTGACGAAAGGTTTCTGCCACTCAAAACGTGATGTCCAGATGAACCGAATCAACGTTTTAGACTGTTCATACTAAATTACATTAACTTTGGCTGTGTTCATTGTTATTAAAGAGTTATATCCAATGCTATGTCTCACATTACACAGATAAAGGTTTGGCATGCTCCATCTGTTGCTTTTATGAATAGAAGAGCCTCATTTTTAACCTTTAATCTTCACTGTCAGTAGATTCAAATTGCGTATGTCTACTTGAAATCATTGATTTATATTTTAGATTCATACATCCAACGCTTTTTCTTCTTAAAAGTACAATGTGGAAAATATCCCTGCTAGATGTTAGTAGGTTGCAGATCATGGTCAACTGAATTCAGTTTTTTCTACACTTCAAGTGCATAATCCTAGCTACGGTGGCTGCTGTAGGACAAATAAAACTGGCTAGGTTGTTACATGTAGGTAACAACCTACACTGTTGTTACCTACATGTAACAACAGTGTAGGTTGTTACTCCTCCATTTACCTCAGTTATGAATGTGCTGAGTCTATTTACTCTGGAGGAGGCTGTGAAACCTTGTTATATGAGTCTGCTGAGGGTCTCTTTGCCTCTGTAGAAACACTCAGACTTTCTAAACCTTTACTTCACAATTACTCAAGTATGAACTATTCTACTCACCAACTCTCTTTCACATACAAAAAGCACAACAGCTTGGTGAGTCAAATTTGCTGTAAAAGTAAATGAAAAATACACATTTTAAATACAATACCTGTAAAATACAAATCTTCATGGTTTAAGGATTACTTACATGAGACTGGAATAATGATGACACAAAGACGAAATTTTAAATCAATATATGACTGTTATATGTACTGTATTTCTTTGTAAGTCTCATCATACTCTTTGCGTGTTGTGCTTCAAAAACATGAATCATTATGAAAAATGTGAAAATAAAGGAACATTTGCATATTTTTTAATTGTGAAACAGCATTTTTAACAAATTTTAAACATGATAGAGAAGTTTGTTGATCACTGTGTTAGAAGACAGAACGCTGAGTTGGTGTGACAGGACAGATTATCAGTGGTTTTAACCCACAAAGTTAATCTGCAGCTTGTTCTTTGGCTGCTGCTAGTTCACCTTTCGTCAGCTGTTGTTTTTTTGGTATTTACATTTTTTTCTTGCTATGACTAAAGACCCTTAAAACAAACACACAATTTTCCTTTTTAATGTAACAATTTCTCAAAATCTTTTTCAGTCTGTTTGCACTTATGTAGGTGCTCAAGCTTATTTCAGCACGCACTGCATGAAAGACAGTAAAGGAAATCGAACAGATGGTCAATACAGAGGAAAAACCATTGATCAGACCCACAATAGAAACTATTATAAACATAGGAGGATGTGTAAACTACTTTTTTTTTTAACCAGGATTATTTTTCTTTAAGATGACAAGATGCCCAGCAGCAAACCTAAATCTAAATACTATTCCAGCTTTAAACTTCAATATACTATACTATACACCAACCCTCTGCATGTCCTTTTTTTTTTATTACACCCATAAACCTTCTCTGTGGTCTTCCTTATTTCCTGTTGCCTAGCAGCTCCACATTTAAAATTATCTGTCCAGTATAGCCACTATCCCTCCTCTGCACATGTTCAGACCATCGCAACCTCACCTCTCTAGTCTTATCCCCACACTGGTCAACATGGTTGTGGCTGTGATACATTCCTATGATATACTGCTAGCAACACTACAGCATTGTTGAGGGAAGTACCAGCAGCCCACCCAAATCTTAAATCTTCATTCTAATTAAAATACAAAAGAAAGTGATGTATTTTCTTGAAACGTTTATTCAAAAACATAAACAACACAGGCTGTTGGTTATAAATTGTTAAAGTTATCCAGCCATATCACCCAAACTTCAAAGAAAGAGCATTAAATTTAGGTCAGAATAATGAGTAATATCATAAACTAAACACCTGATATTAGCAGTTTTAATTTACTTTTACATAAATAAATATATGTATATAAATATGTAACTGTACATGCTTGTGAGTTATTTCAAACTGAATTTCTGTTTTTACTGTGGCCCATCTGCAGTACTTTGTCGGCCCACCAGGGGGCCCCAGCCCACACTTTGGGAATCACTCAGCTACACCTTAACTGATTTGGACCCTCTTATGCTTTCAGAAGTACTTTAATTCCTCATGACATTAATTGAACAAAGTTCTGGAAACATTCCTCAGAGATTTTCGTCCATGTTCACATGTTAACATCGCACAGGTACTGCTGGTTTGTCAGCTGCAAAAACAAACACCGCAATGGAGGAAAAGAATTCATAAAGCTATGATTCAAGGAATTAGATTAAATTAGACATTGGAGGTGACTGCTCTTTTTTTTTTTTTAATTAAAAAACACATTTATAATAAAATTCACATGCCCCTCAATAAACAATATGTTTATGATTTAGTGTTTCAAAAGAATTTCCATCTTAGATCATGTTTTGGATGAAAAAAGCTTTTGAATAATCAACACTTGTGTTATTACTGTGGGTGACCTTGGTTCTTTCGTTCTGGGTTGTTACCTGCTCAAATGTATATGGGTCAGCTGTTTAACCATTCATTTATATCCTCCAGGCTTTTAATAGATTAGATTTGTAGTAAATAGATTCAGTAAAATTCCAACTCGTTTTTCAAAATAAATTTTAGGAATCAAGCACATCTTAACAAGGTTACAGACAGAAAACAAGGACCTGCTAGATTATCTTGGGATTAATGAGTAAGAGAAATACCACGCATGTAAACTAAAATACCTTTAACAACTTATTTTCAGACCTTTTAAGAAAAATTATGGATGTACTGTATACATGAGGAGTTTTATGCAGAGCAAATATTTCCAATAACCATTCTGAGCTTCTTAGATATTGCCCTGGCCTGTGCTAAACTATTACTATGTTATACTTTAACTAAAATTAGCATTGAACCTAATAGAAACTAAACTCAAGTTAATAACTTTTAAACTAAACATAAAAGACTAAATTTTCATTGAAAATAACCGAATCTGTAAGTTACTTTCAGCTGCTCCCTTCTCACAAGGGTTGTGTGTTTGATTTGCTAGTATTTTAGATCAGAAGCTCTCCCTGACGTAAGACCAAAAGGAATTTGCAGGAATCAAACCAGTGAACCCCCAATTGCTAACTGAATGTGTTAGCAACTAAACTATAGAGCACTGAAAAGTAATTGAATCTAATTTGGAAAATGTAAAACTGAAAGAAAACAAAAACTATTAAAAAAAAACAAAAAAACAAAAAACAAATAAGCTATAATAGCAATGTTGAAAAACTGAACTTGATTTGACAAAGAATATGTATAAAATACAAAACATAAAACTCATATAAGCTGAACTTCCTGTTCTTCTCTGCTGCTCTGTGGCTGATGTTGACAGGCCATTTCTCCTTCTTCCTCATCTTGATTAAACATGTTACAGCAGTTTTAACAGTGTTGTTCAAGCTACAACTTTTGCTTAAAACTTTTGTTAAAAGTCTGTAATAATATGGCAATTATTTGATTTCAAAAACAGTTTCATTTGCTTTCTTTCTTTTTTCTTTCTAAGTAAAACTAAAATACTTTTAATTAAATATCTTTTAAATATACAAAAATCATAAAGCAGTCCTTATATATTTATATATATTTATATATTTACTTATATTTTTACTGATACAAACATCATTATTAATATTATATTTTCAGAACATCCAGCAGTCTTGTGAAGTTTTATTGCAGTATTCAAAGAGTTAAAGCTTTTTTCTTGCAGATCCATTGGTTCATCTCACTACACTTCACTGATTTAAATCCTTCATTTTTCACATAAATTGCACACTGACCATCAGTAAGAGACTGCGTGATCCAGGAGCTGAGGAAAATCACAGGTTTGATGAAGGAGAATTAATATTGATATAAAATAAGGCATAATTAATTTATCTCAAATTTTCAAAATATTTAAAATGATTTTTGATTCAAAGTGTCTCTTACCTGTTAGTCAGATTCCTTCCATCCACCCACTTCCAGTTCCCACCTTCGACTCTCAGACCAATCCAGTATCCTTTGTTTCCTGAATTCCACCAGCTGTCTCCACTGACAAATTTCTGAGAATAGAAAGAAAGTTCTTAGAGATATTAAATAGATCACATATCATATCAAAATAATATATAATAAATATTGTTCCTAAAACATTGTGGCACAAATTATTTTTAGATTAGATTTAAAGTCCTGCCGGTTTCTCATTACCTTTTCTTCTTCATTAGTTACAACAGCCAAATCTGAAATCTTTCCTTTACAGTTTTCTCGAGCTTCTTTCCAGGTTTTCTGCCCGGAAATGTCAGGATTATTAAATGCATAGCAGTCTGACTGGAAGGGAAGCCAGCCAGCCTGACAAACATTACACTTTCGGTCTGCAAGGATGGAGATCAATTAATAAACATCACTGCATATTTTTATGTTACATTCGGTATTTTTGTACTAATATATTTGGAACATACTGTTATTGTTCTTGTCCTTGGGACAGTAGGCATCAATGCTCCACTGAGCTCGACTAACATTGAGCTCATTCCATGATGTCATCATGTCTTGTATTTGGTCTGTTAGGTTTTTCTTCTCTGTCTCCAGCTCCTCATTTTTCTCTCTAAGGTTCCGGTTTTCTTCAGTCAGGTTTGTCACCTCTTTTTCAAAGACAATGAAGGCTTGCGTTAGGTTGTTCATCTGGAGTGTGAGCTTGGTTTGGTTCCGCTTCAAGTCTTCATTGTCTGAGCTGAGTTTGTTGTTGAGTTTTGTCAGGTTACGATTGACAGCATTTAAAGTTGTTTGGTTTTCTTTCAGTTGGTTCAGCTCAGTTTCATCATTCTCATGAATTAATGTGACAACTACAAAATTAAAATTAGCTCTTTAAGACATGGAAATGATGCAGTTTTAATCTTCTCATTTTGTTTTTAAAATTTTTCCACTGCTTACAGTATTTTCTCTTCTGTTCTAATTAAACTTTTTTACTAGCTACCTTTGTGGTTTTAGTTTAGTTTTTTTTTTTATTTTTATTTTTATTTTTTAGATTTTATGACAAAATCTTTTAATATGAATAAAACCCACAATTCCATACTTGGTCTAATATTTCCTTAATGGCTACAGGAGATGGTGATTTCCACAATGTAATAGAGGCTCGACTTTTATGAAAATGTTACTAAGATAATAAAAAGTATAAAAGTGCATTTTTGTTGTGGATTTTTTTGGTAATGTAGCTGCAGGCTGATTATGTCAGCAGTCACAGCATAAGGACTGCCCCAATGACTACTGTTATTTTTTCTTGTGTATCACCTTAAAACCGCTGATTTCAATGTTATTATACTGAATAATCAAAAGTATTTTTTTAAATGGTCAAAAATATATTAATCCAGAAATTAGTCTTATTTGGTTTCCTGAACAAAATTATGTTAAACATTGTTTAACAACATTTTCTTGCCTTTGCCATTATTGCTAACAGATCTACAAAATATGAAAGAGAAAGTACCCTAAGTTTGACTAATATAATTCAGTTACTGCATGGATGTTTTCATACTTACGATAGACACCGACTGCTATGATGCCCAACACCAAAATTATACAAAGCGTGCCCAAACAACAAGCCAACTGCTGATAGTGGCAACATCTGCGGTTTGACTTCTTGTCAGGCAAGAATTCTGCAGAGGCTAAACAGATAGAAATACAGTTAAGTCCATAAATATTTGGACAGAGACAACTTTTTTCTCATTTTGGTTCTGATGTGCAGACTTCCAGCTTTAATTCAGTGGGTTGAACAAAAAGATTTCATAAAATTGTGAGGAACTAAAGCATTTATTCCCTTCATTTCAAGAGTTCAAAAGTAATTGGACAAATTAAATAACTGAAAATAAAATGTTCATTTCTAATACTTGGTTGATCCCCAGATGCTGTGTTTCCTCCTTTTTAATGCCCTTCCAGGCCTTTACTGCAGCAGCTTTCAGTTGCTGTTTGTTTTGGGGCCTTTCTGTCTGAAGTTCAGTCTTCAACAAGTGAAATGCATGGGTTAAGGTCCAGTTGCCAAATTCACTAATGCTTTCATTTTTTCTCAGGATGTAACAAACTGTATATTTTGTCACTCTGTAGTATACTGTAGCAATTTCTCAGATGGGTTTTTCTCTGTTTTCGCAGTTTAAGGATGGCTTGTTTGACGTGTATAAGGAGCTCCTTTGACTGCATGTTTTCTGTTCACAGCAAAATCTTTCAAATGCAAGCACCACACCTCAAATCATCTCCCGGCCTTTTATCTGCTTAATTGATAATGACATAACAAAGGAATTGCTCACACCTGCCCATGAAATAGCCTTTGAGTCAATTGTCCAATTACTTTTGGGACCTTTAAAAAGCGGGGGGCACATGGTGAAGAGTTGAAACTCCTAAACTCTTCATCCAATTTGAATGTGGATACCCTCGATGAAAGCTGAGAGTCTACAGATCATGTTCATGTCCATTACATAACTATAATTGCAATATAAGTAAACAGGTATAAAAAAAAAACTTTTAGTGTCCAAATGTATATGGACCTAACTGTATATTGTTTTAGCTTTCTTAATTAATGAAGTTTTATTCAAAGTTGCAGTTTGTTTAAGTCAAACATTTCTGTTTTGTCTCAGCATCTCACAGCAAAAAGTAAAAAGCAGACAGGTTTTCATTTGACTATATTGAAATACTTCTGTAATTCATGCAGGGCAATCAAATAATTAAAAGAGCACTTGTTCTAAATGGTCCTGGAGAAAAATGGATGAGTTAAAAGTTCATCATTTGGCTTAGACTTTAAAAACTCAGAATGCTTAACTTCTAATAATGTTATTTGTAAGCATATCTTCATTACACCAATCTGCTTAATGCTACCTCAAAATCTCCAGTTTGTCAGACAAAGAGGCTGATTAGTACTCATCACAACTTCATGTAGTGACAGTCTTAGAAATATTTACAGTATTAGAAATGTTTTCATGTTTTTCATTTGACTACTCACCATTTGTGACCGGAGTTAGTTCTGGTGTCTTATTTTGCACCTTCACTTCATCATACACGGTTTCCTCCTTTTTAACTGAAAGGTTTAAAAATTAATTAGTAATCACAAGTTATCAAATAACAGGGCATTCTAATGCTTATATCATTATTTGGAGCTAACACTGCAATATTTTTAATCCATGTGAGCTCTCATTCAGTGTTTTTTTCTGTCTTATAACTATTGCCTAAGAGGAAGAAAGGATAAACTTTGCCTTAAAAACCTTTAGATAGGCTTCATTACATTCTTCTGCCATCTTTGTTCTTTTTTTGGTCATATTGTAATCTTCAGTGCAGGCTGCTTAAATGGGAAGTGAAAATAACAGTGTGTGTCTTCACATCCATTATACTGAAAAGACTACATAAGTACTCAAAGTTTATGAATCTCTTTTTCTTCATGCCGTACATTTGAAAGTCTTAACTTACCTTCTGATCTTTGTTGTTGGTTAGATTTAAATACAACTGATGTGTAGTTAACCTCATCCTCTGCCATCCTTACAGTCTTTCTGTTTGATTTTTTGTGACTCGTAGAGAGAGAAGACCACTGTATTTGAACCACAGGGCATAAATAAGAGAAGCTGTTGTTTCCTGAGTTATGTTAAGTCTTTTTCTAACACCAACTTCTGCTTTTGGCTGTGAATGTAATTTGCATACATGTCTGGCTGGATATGAACCTCAAACACTTTACAGTATGATGAAAAGATAATATTATTCCTGCGAGCAGTGAATATGTTGTGAACCGTAGACTTTAAATGTTGATTTTGTATAAACTGTGAAGCACTACAATTCAATTTACTGTCCATCGGTGCTGTTTTTTTGGAATGTTTGTTTTCCAACTTGGCCCATAGGCTATATATATTTCTATCTGTGGTTTGGCCCAAGATATTTTTTTGGCATCGGCCTAATTATGATTAGGCCACTCTTGGTGGCGCTGTCACTTGGTGTTCGCTCTCTCTGCGGTAGAGTATCACTTCCTGTTCTTGCTCAAACACAGTGGTGTTTTTGAGTAGCTTATCTGCTTAGCAATTTAATTAAAAACTTTTAGATACATTCTATTTTCATAGTATAATCTTCACGTGCTTCATCCGAAGCACACTTTCTGTGTACTCACTACCTAATTTATAGCCAAAGTATTCACTCACTGTGTCTTTACTGTTTTGCTAGCTTAGCTTAGCTCGTAGCCAACTCGCTAGCAGCATGGCCTCTTCACCTGTCCCTCCTGCACTTTCCTGCTCTTTGTGTCAGATGTTTAGTTACTCCTCGGCCTCCTTTAGCAGTAATGATACTTGTAACAAATGTAGCATATTTGCAGCTCTGGAGGCCAGGATTACTGA
>VUQG01044131.1:15866-30372 GCA_015106755.1 Etia nguti | reverse complement strand
AGATCTGAAAACTGCTGTTCACAAACGCTGTCCATCTAATCTGACTGAGCTGGAGCTGTTTTGCAAAGAAGAATGGGCAAGGATTTCAGTCTCTAGATGTGCAAAGCTGGTAGAGACATACCCTAAAAGACTGGCAGCTGTAATTGCAGCAAAAGGTGGTTCTACAAAGTATTGACTCAGGGGGCTGAATAATTATGCACACCCCACTTTTCAGTTATTTATTTGTAAAAAATGTTTGGAATCAGGTATGATTTTCTTTCCACTTCTCACGTGTACACCACTTTGTATTGGTCTTTCACGTGGAATTCCAATAAAATTGATTCATGTTTGTGGCTGTAATGTGACAAAATGTGGAAAAGTTAAAGGTGGCCGAATACTTTTGCAAGCCACTGTATATTACCCAGACCCACGAAGATGCTGCTGATCTCTTTGTCTCTTTTGGGTTTTTGGTTTTTGGGGGGGTTTTTTTGCTCAGGACTAAAATAAAGTCAAATGGTTGCTTCCAAGGTTAGTGCGAGGTGTTTCCGCATTAAAGTGTGAAAACTGGCCGAGCAGAATTTGCTGTTTTAAAAGAGGTGTTTAAAAGTGGCTGCTGGGGGAAGTTGTAGTAGACAGAAAATCCAAGCTCGCTCTCTTAGTGCTTCACACATCAGTGCATTCTAAAGCAGCTACTAAGCTCGCAGGCACCAAGAACTGTGTGTGTGTGAGTGTCTTTGGTGGTGGTGGTGGGGGGGTTGACCTGGGGAGCAGATGGTGGGCTGAGAGGAAGGTCTGCTGGCTGGACGTCAGAGCCCAAGATGCTCTTTGTTGCTTTTTTTTCCCCTTTTAAACAGTCCACCACTGCCACGAACAAGGTATACACACACACACACACACACACACACACACACGCACAGGCGCACCTACCATATGAATGTCAAAAGCTAAAAGTGTCAACCTAAAAGGACACAGAGAAGCGAGCGTTCACGTTTTTCTCAAATACCATCGTACATTTTGCACAGGGAACATTTTACGATTGGACCCTGACATGCATGAACCCAGTATTGTCTCTCCTCATGTATCTCTCCCTCATGCAAACACAGACGCACACATTCAAGCTAACCCTTTCTGAAACCAGAGTGCTTTTAAATCCGCAATGACAAACCTTGCTGAATGATGTTCTCCCTTTATTTTTTTTTATCAAACATTAAACCCACATCACTACACCGCACTAGCTATCCTACTCCTGCTCTTCCCCGTGCCATGCTAAATTATAAAAAAAAAAAGACAGTCTGTTCAGTATAAAAATTTCATCGCTTGCTGCGGATGAACAGAGCTGTTGCAGACGAGCGGAGGAGTGGAAATGAGGAGAGCAGAGGACCGGTGATGTCTGGCGCTGAACGTGTTGAGCCAGAGGTCAGCCCAACTCTGGCAAAACCTAGAAACAATAACAGACACACACGTGGAGATACACACTCATATGCAGACACATATACACATTGTGTGCTTGTAAATTGTTCTATTCACTTACTGAAAAACACTGGAATTTGAATAACCTCCCGGTCATGAAAACAAACTTTGTGAATACTGAAAGATTTTGATGCCTTTATTAAGGATTGACTAAGCTTTGAGTTCATCTGAATAGGCTTGTATGATGTCCATGAAACTTCTAATATGTTGTGAATACTAATGGCTTAGTGGGCAGTGTGTGTGATAAGTGATGAAACATCTTTGAATGCCTAAGTTGTCCTTGGCTGACTAGTGGGTGCCGTTTCATTATGGATATTCACTGTACTTTGAAAATTAGCAAAACCTGGCAGGTATCAACAGCCTCAAAAGCTGCATCTTTAAGCACTCCTCTGTGTTCTTAGCAGTCCTTGAACTTAAAAAAACAGGCGGATTGAAGACGCATAAGAGACTGAAGTGATATTGGTGAGCAAAGAAAATTAATATAAAAGTAAAACACTTAAAATACAAAACTCAGTTGCCAGAGGTAAAATAGCTGTCAGGGATGGCCTTCTAGCCTAAAGACATGCTGGGCTCGTCACGAGAGAGGGAACAAAGACGACACAGGTGGAGAAACACAATATTTCTATAGATATACTCTTATGAAAGGATGAAAGCAGGAATAAAGGCGACAAGAGAAGGAGTTGGCACTTTCCCGTAACATGCCAGATAAAAGACATACTATAACCAAACCAAAGACAGGAGGGTGCATAAAAATAAAGAGACTAGGTAGAAATGGCGAAAGAAATTAAAAGTTAGACTTTACTATTGAAATTGGAGAAACCCTCGGCAGAAAGGCCAGAAGGCCAAACCAAATATTCCTCGACTTCACGTCTAATTCAGAATCTGAATATTAGCCAGTGAGGTTTTAAATGTAAATATGCCATTATGCTGTCATTACAGTGTTCACATCGGCAGGCCCACGGGTCAGCCCAGCCACTGTTAATTTTGCAGGCAAAAGCTTTTTTTCCCCTCCCCACACTCTTGAAATGTTAATAACTTTCTATTAGTTAATGTAGCGTGACTAAAATTCCGATTAGATATAATTCATTTTAATATCTGTGACTGGCCAGCCTGATCATTTTCCGCCACGTTCTCCTGGCCACATTACACGATTCTAAATTGGACTCATTTACATTGGCTGGTTAAATCAAGGCCTTCTCTTGCAATTTAGCTGTCATCAAATCAATTTTGTAATTTTCTTTGCTCTTTGAGGTAAGACTGTTTCCGAATTGAATAATATCAGCCATCACATTTAATTAGCCGTTATAGCATGTGTCAGAACAGGAAGGGAATGCAGCAACATCTCAAATGCAATGAGACAGCATCAGCAACACAACTTGAACCCATTAGATAAGGCGTTGCATTAGACGAGCGTTATTTTTCCTTCATTCGAGTTTAATCAGAAAACGGTCATCTAATTTTTTCCAGGTGTAGAAAAAGTGAATTCAATGAAAACTCTAATTGTTTGCACAGTTGAGTAATCTCTCTTATTCCATGATTTGCAGGCAAAAAAAAAAAGAGAGGGAGAGAGACATGAGCAAAAAACTGCACAGTGTGTGTTCAGGGAGTTTCAGTGGAACCACTGTGGGTGAGGCCGGCACAGGAGTGGAGCTCCCATGTGGTTTTGCTCAATGGTGACTGAACCATAAGAACAGAGGGACAGAGGGCTGCCCACCACAGGGACTCTGAGATAGCTCAGCCTTTTCTGGGAGGACTGCTGCTTTGGGTAAGTGGTGGTGTCGCTTCAGATCAGAGGACGTTCAGACTCTTGAGGGGCGACAGAGAAGGGTGGCACAGTAGGAATCAATAGGCGGAGGCTGGGTGGTGGGGGGCTGAGGGTCGACCAAGGCAGCGAGGACTGGGGATATGAGGGCAGATCAGTGGGAATACTAGTGAATAGCTTCTTTACCCATTGACTGGAGCCAATAGGTTGGCACAGGGAGGCTGATAACAGTGGATTCATAGAAAAATATTCTGAAAGTTGAATAGCACCCAACAATATTAACCGAATGTTCGAATGTCACAGCTATGGATGTAACAATGTTATATTTTCAGTATGCCATAATAGTTCCCTGAAGAATTCACAGTAACCATAATATCACAATAGCTTTAAAATTTTAAAATGAAACTACAGTCACATTCAACACATTCAAACATAATTTTATTTATTATTTATTTATATGTTTTGACACTCCCAGGATCATCAAACATTCCCCTTATTGTAGGGAGCGAATACACAAACAAAAAAATACTTTTTTCAAAGTCCAAATCAACGTTAGTGATCCTGGAGTTTATGTTTTTAACGCAAGCAGAATGGAAGTGAAATCCAGTGTAAGTTGAATTTTGGGAATTGTTGGAACCAAATTGTTGGATTTTCTTGTGTCTTCTGAATCATTAAACCAATATAAATGGTAAATGGACTGGTTCTGTCATGTTGTGCTGTGAGGCAGGCAGAGGTAGGACCCAAACCAAGGACTCAAAAGGGATAAACTAAGGTAGGCAGCTTTATTAACTGTAACACGATACTCTGTAACACGAAGAAATACAAGATTAAAAACTCAAAAACTGGAAAATAGGAGGAGTTGCGATGGAAACGAGGAGCACGAGGAAACACACAGCAAACTGGGATGATGCAACATGAGCACAGGAAGACTTATCACAGGACAACAAGAGGATAGGAAACAGGAGGGAACACAGCTGGAACTAATAAAGACTAACAGGACAACAGGGAAGCAAAACTGGACACAGGACAAGAGACTGTCAAAATAAAACAGGAAGTACGATAACACAAAGACTAAGACACATGGGCTTGAAACTCAGACTGGGTGGGGAGGAGAAACAGACATGGAAACAAGACTGGATGAGGAGACAGAAAGGGAACACCGAACATGAAAACCAGAGTCCAAATACAAAAACACTGGGTCATAGACCCCGTGCTATGACAGATTCTTATATAGGACTTTTCTGCTCTACTTGAGCACCCAAAGCACTTAACACTATCCATTTCTATATTGACAAAAGACAGTTTGATTGAATGATTGAATGATTTCCTGCTCCTTTCCACCTGCACTCAGTTAGGTATCAAAATACAAAAACAAAACCCATAAAGAAATTCGCTGTAATGTTTTGTGACAGTGACCACTGTTGAGGTAGCTGTCACAAGTACTAAGCTCAGTTTACTTTGATCATTTCTCCACATAAGTGTATTTCTCAACTTATATTTTGAAATGTAATTAGGTGAAACAAAAGCAAACTGAATAAATACATCAAATGACATAACTTTTTTTTTACTTTAAGGGCCTTTAAAGGAATTAAGAATGTCAATAACTGGTATTAAATATAGCTTTATTTGCCTTTGTTGTCACGATGTGGGTGCTTTAAAGCACTGGCCTTATTTCATCTGTTGTTCCAGTTATTTTGGCTGTCTGCAAGCTTTTTGAATGGTGTGCACCTCAGCTCAATGAAGCACTTGAAAGATTTTTCTAAATCTGCCTTCACTGAGATACATATCAAAGCCACAAATGTCAAAGAAGATAGCAACATTGCAGCAGTGGTAATCCACTGGCTGTTGTAGTCTTATGCAAGTGTGCCTGTGGGTTTGAGCTCTGTGAATTTTCACATCTCTTGAAGAAGGAGGTCATTATTGAAACAGGTGTAATAATAGAAAATTGGGTGTGCGGTATATTTGTGGTGGTAAATGAGGGTAGGGGCATATTAAGCATGTATATATAAGAAGAACAAATTAAGACCCACCCCTCAATTTTAAGCTTATAACATGAACAAACCGCTCTTTTAACCATTAACATAGACAGCTGATAGAGCTAAACTCTCGATTCCTTCATCTTTTTTGTGATCTCTTCCTTCCCTTTCTTTCTCTTCCCGTCAGCGTTGCATAGAAAGCAGCTGATGTTTTAATCATGGCTGCAGGGCTCATTGTGATGTGCAGCCACCTCTGGGGTCTCTAATTGTCTCAGGCCAGGCTGGCTCTGCTGATCACCCTGCGTCTGGAATGGCTAATGACTCACAGTGAGGTAGAGAGACAGAGATGGTTCACATGCAGAGCTCTATCTGTTTGGTGTGTGTGTGTATGTGTGTACACGAGCACAATCATTCACCATGTGCCCATGCATGTAAGCGCATGATGGATCATAGAATTAACTGCACATACAGCTTGATTAGGCCAACAAATTTCCAGCCCTGGGTTTTCCCCACCAAAGTCCCTGCTGCTCCCTCTCACCAGAACATCTACATAGATGACACTTGAAGTTGGTTTTATGATGTTTTGTACTATAAATGTGTGTTCCATAAAAACATAAAAATCACAGTAACTCATATCAGAGCACATTTTACTGATGCCCAGATCGTGGTAATTCGCAATCATGTGCCTGGCAGCTAACGTTTGAATGAAAGACAACATGGGTCAGTATAGCTGTGACACATCTCACCAAAGCAACAAAGTAAGATTCAAATATGGCTTTTTATAGAGAATATGTTTGGAATATGTGTAATGCGAGCCACAGGTTAAATGTTTAAGACATGCTTTAGATATCATATACCATTAGGAAATGTTGCTTTATGAATGATGCATTTCCTCCTTCATGAAATCCACAACTTAATCTCCCTCTAAGCTCCAAGCGGCACCCTGGGTCTGTGCGGCTGGCCTGTGGATGATGTGGTCTTAGGGTAAAAGGGTCTATTGCTTATGTTGCTGATTATACACCTAAGGATAAGGCTTTCAGGTGCTGTGGACAGAGAGCCCTAAGCCCCCAGTGGCCCACGCTTACAGAATACAGATCTACATCCCCTCCAGGTTCCTTTCAAACTTTCCTGATCATTTGTCCTTTATTCACCAGCTGGTCTTTGCTGTAATTCAGCACCGCAGCTCTAGTAGCTCATTTCATGAGTCCAAGCCACAGTTTAAACTGTGTACCTAAGAAACGTACAGCTAACCTGGAGAAAGTGAATTGCTCTAGTCAAACATGCGTGTCCTTCAAACTGATCTGCACTGTGAACAATTATTTAAGCGGAAAAACTTTTATATACAAAAGTCGAGCTTTTCCTTAAAGACGACTTTCATTTCTTTTGACATTTTTTTATAATGTTCGTTTATGAACATTATTATACTCCTCTGGAGCGACATTCCGACATTGCCGACAACAATTCATAATGCTGCTAAAGTGCTGGAGCCTGAACATTAATAAGCAACAGCGACTCAAGTGTTGCGTATGCTTAATAACAAAGCATGTCTGCTGTTCCCCTTTCCTCCATTCACCGCCCTTATTAGCATACAATCTGAATGCTGAGAGCGCCAACAATGGTGAGGTCAGTGCCGCTGGATGGGGTCAATTCTGAGGACGGCTGGGCAACATGCTCTGCATGTGTCTTTGCATACTGTAGGAAATCTATTGCGGTGGGAAGTTAAGTGGCGGTGAATGCCAATAGTAGACCTTCCAGTCTGCCTTCTCGAAAATACAAAGCATGGCCTCGCCAGTGATGTTCTGCTCCACTTTACCTTTTGAAGAGGCAATCCAAGACTTTAACCCCCAGAATATTATCTCTCTCCCTTCTATGAGCAGAATGGGCAGCACTCATCACTGAAAAAAAAAAAAATACAATTTTGTGCTGTCGGTCTGGTCCACCCTGTGATAATCCGAATCCACTTTTAGAGTACTGATAAGACAACCTATTAAACGTAATTATAAAATGGGTTGTACAAATTGTTAGTGCTGCTGCTATCTTCAGAATGTCTTAGTGTCTTGAAATAGCCCTGGTGATTTAAATCATTTTAGCATTTCCTTGCAATTAGCTTTCACATAATAATACTGGAGCTAATTTCTGCACCACGTTTGACATTATAAATGTAATTGGCTCCCATTCACATCCCCACTGTGACACATCTATCAAGCCTCGTGGGCGACATTTATGCGTGTTTGTGTGTGTGTGTGTGCTCACTCTTGCGTTCGAGCTGCTTTGCATCTCATAAACAGTCACCTTTTTTTTTTTACTTTTCACCCAAATCTATCAGCCCACATAGTTATAACGACTTGCCATTGATTGCGATCCCTCTTTCAATTTAACGCTCTCAATAAAAATAGGAATCTACAATGCATTCTAATTACACTTCTTAGGTGAGCTGTGTAACGACTGTTTCCCAATGAAGGCTCATTAATTGGCCCGTCATAGTTCAGTTGGAGACTATTGTGGCACAGTCCTTTTCATAGGCGTGCCGGCATGACCAGCATCACTGAATGCTCATATATAAGAGCTCCAATAACAGTTAAAATGCTATTAAAGTGGATGAGGCACAGCTATGCTGCTGCTCCCGCTAATTTGAGGCACTGACTAGAGGGCTGTGTGGACTACTCTCTGGGGAAAACTATTCCCAACTGGCTCCAGCATATGTTGTGACTGTGCTCACACATACTGTATTCACACCAGTGCTTGGCTGTGTGTATACACACACACACACACACACACAAACTAGCCTTTTAATTGCGGCTGGAGTGTAAACTGTAGCTGATAATGTTATGGTCATAAAAATCTCTCTTTTAAGCAAACATCCTCATGCACGTGCGCTTAATAGTATAATTTCTAAACAGTCAACAGCAGATTAATAAATGATATTACTAAAGGACAGATTAAAGAGATGTATAGAGTAAGAGTGTATTCATATGTGGTTCCCTTTGTCATGTCTTTCTTCATGGCCATGGATGGTTCAGGGACAGCAAAATTACTGGCTTCCCCTGAGTAAATAAGTGATTTAACTGCACCAGAATAAATATTTCATATTTAATATTCTAAAGAAAGGAATAATCAAATAATGCAGGAAAATTTGAATACAAGGCAAGGTAAGCCTTTGATACAAGGTAGAGCTCTCTGAAAGGCAGTGGCTCTTGATGGATTATTTGGTAATTTCAGGCCAGTTTGTTGATAGAAGCTAGCCTTGCAGTGATAACAAAGCAACACTTTTGCCATATGAAAGTTGTTCTGTATGAGGGCAATCTGTGACCAAGTTTTCTAATGAAATGGGTAAGAGAATAGAAGGTTATTTCTCTTGGATAGATCCCTGTTTTCAAGTAGCTCCGTTTAAAAAGGCTTTCTTTTATTTGTAATTTGAAAGGAGCTCAAATGAGTGGACGACATCCAATTGATTTGAACCAAAGCGCATGAATAATGTGCTCCACGCAGAATGACGAGGAAAAGGAATTGTGAGGAAAAAACATGCATGAGCGAAGAAAAGATAACTGATAATAAACATTAAAGACCTACCTTAGTTACACTCGTTTTTCTCTGGAGTAAAACACACAGAACAAACTAATTATTTTTAATGTGTATATGCTTGGTCTCATTTTACCATCGGCTTTTAATAACACAGATTGAACGGACTGGTATTTAGAAAAGGGCTACCCCATACATACGTATTACCATTACTGACCAAATTAACCTTGAGTACATCTTAATTACATTTAGTTCCATTTGGTTGGTCATCCATTTCACTCATCTCAGGATGTTACGGATGAACATGGAGATCATTTTTCTTACAACAAAGTTTATTTTCCATTCCAAACTAACATTATACAAATATGTCCTTAAACACAAGGGTTGTTATGTTATTTTGTTTAATGTGTCTAACTGGTAAGTAGCATGTGTGTATCAAATATACAATTACACACATCTTGCACTCATGAACACACACTAAATTGGCCATAAGGTATTAATCCATCAACAATAACATGAAAATCAACAACAAAAGTTTGCTCTCAAACTATTGTATCCATAACTATTATATTATAACCTGCTTTCAAACAGGTTATGTGTTCAGCATAAGTTACCATGGTGATTTAGCCAGGTAACCAGAGAACTACTCTAGTGACACTGAAAGCTTGACATAGCCATAGCTTCAGGCTAATCCTGGGTTTTCACTAATATGAAGTTTGTTCTGTTTGTACCAGAGAACATTGCCATGGCAACTCATGCCGTAAACCTAACCTGCTCTGGAGCAGGTTAAAAAACCTCTTACTAGTCAATGGGGGTGTCCAAATTCATAGGCTGCATCCTCCTGAGGCCACATTCGTAGGCCAATTACGTCACAGCGACGTGACGAAGGCTGTCCAAATTCGTAGACTCCTCCAAATGCGGCCAACAAATGCGTCCTCCTTTTGCCCAGATTTGAAGGATGGGTCGGGTGTATCCTTCGTAGCCCACCATATCCCAGAATTCATATCGTGGCCCAGCCAATTCCATATTCCAACAATGGCGACAGCTACTTAGTTTTAATATTACTCTTATTACTCTTTCTGGGTCACAAAATAAACTTTTAAGATATTTTCAGGTGAGAATGTAGCTGTGTAAACTTCAAATATCTCCTCGGTTTATCAAGTTTATATCTGTTTATATCAGTAGTTTGAGTTCTGACAGGTGGGGCGCAAGTTACCTGGCAGAAAATTCATGCTGAACTAATGTTTAACATTGGAATCACTTTTACGGTGGACAAAGAAATTCGCGGCAGTTAGGTTAATAATATGCGCATCTGCTGCAAAGCTGCAGCCGCGTGTGTAAGTCGACAGCCGCAATACACGTGGCTACAGCCTACACACACCAAAAACAACAAAAGGACCCAGTTCTTTCTGTTTTAAGCTGACGAGGTGTGATTGGGGATGCCGCTCAGGTGCGTCTGTCTCCCCCGCAGCCCCCCTGCAGACCACGCCCTGGCACAGCTCTGCAGTCAAAAACAGGCTCACTGCAGCCACTAAGAGAAAATAGTATATATATTTTTCATCTCTGTTCACAAGTTTCTGGATTTCTTTTTTTTATAAGACTAAGACTGAACTTTATTTTTCCATTTTTGGCAATGTTCACATTCTGTTTAACTTATTGCTTTTTTAAAGAAGTGCTGCAGACTGATGAAGCAGTGTAGTGACAAAAGTTACAGGTAGTTGTTTGAAATGAAAGTTGTTTGTTTAAAACAAAAATTACCAAAGGAATTATTGTGAATGAGTTTATTATCTAAATAAAGTTGCAGCTAGGCTTTTCTGTCATTGTTTTGTTTAGATGGGGCGTGGAAATATTTCTTCCTGCCATGTGGGGAATGATGTAAAAAGTTTGAGAAACACTGATTTATATTATGCTAACCATAGCTGTGTTGCTAGCGATCACGTAGCACATCATTATATACCATCTAGTCCAACTTCAGTAACCCTACAAAGTCACTGCTGTTTAGTTTTCTGTCTTTATTTATGTTGGAAGTGATAGGAGAGCTGTACATTTAATTTTTTTCAGAAATCCCTCAGTCAGAACATGGTATATCATGTTTAGATTAAAACTTCCTGCTAACATCTAACTCTGTTAAATTTCATAAATTCTGTTTTCATGGATGCCTGGATGTTAAACTTAATTGTTACACCTGGTAGGGCTGCCACACTTATCATTTTACTCAAGATGAAAGAATTTAGACAGTTTGTAACTCCCAGTGATGCCACAGTGTTAGTTTGACTTTGGGACCTGAGCGGAGTTTGGACCCGGAAATGGCTAATAATGTCAGACTTAAAGACCTGATAGCGTCACCATTCCAGAAAGTTCCCTCAGACCTCTGTCACAAACAAACACACACACACACACACACACACACACACACACACACACACACTGAGCTGACTTATTGAGTTGAAAGCCGAATTTGTGTAACTGTTTAGCCTGATTTACAGTTTTAGAGTAAGTGAAGCCAGAAAACAAAGATATGCTGGATATGCTAAACTTGCTTTATAGTACAGGGCCCAAAGTATTTGGGATTTTGGTGCTTGTCAAGGTGTGAAGTTTTGGGTTTTTTTTATTGTTGTTGGTTAGTTGTTGGTTCCTGTGATTTTATGATTCCTCTGGTTTCAAATCATTACTCCCTTAAATATCTAATGTGTTCTGATTTATTTTTTATTGCGACTACAAGCTACAACCAACCTCCAAGTCCCTAATATCTGATGAACACCTGAAACCATGAACAAAAATCCAATATTGTAACTCTAAGCACAGCAAGGAACCTTAGCCATGTAGAACTTCTAAACTAACATCAGTTACTTTATGATTGACACGTTGTCAAAGATTTACATTTCAAGTAGAAAGTAAGAGAAGATATCTTAGACAGATCAACAATACAAAAAACGTATAGAAAAATTAAAGTCTTAACCTTTCAAACTACTGCGAGGGTACAATAAGTTATGTAAACGCTGTTCTTCTAAAGATTATTCAACAAAACAGGAACATGCAGTATAATTGGTTTGATACAGACACATCAATTTCAGCCTGACACTATCGCCTCTTTTGATTAAAATTCACTCCATGACAAGCTCTCAACTGCCACTCACCCAGTCATCTGTCAGTGTGATTCAGTACTATACAATATTATTCAAAAGCATACTTGAATTCTAATGAGAATCCCATTGACAACTTATTGCTAGCCCTGCTGATGAACGTCGATTGAAAAAGGGGTCCAGTTTGGAGTGGAGCCCCCTCGGTCTAACCTGAGCTCAAACCGCAGCATGGGGGGGGGTGTAGATTTTGACTGAGGGCAAAAAGAATAGCCATTGGTTTGATGAGAGTGCACCTCACTGTGAGAGAAGCAGGTCTGGATGGGATCTGTCCACTTGGGAACATTTACAAATTCAGCCATGCACATTAGCCTCTATTGCTTTTATTTGCTTTTATATTCTGTACATTTATTGGTCTGTATGTATTTGCTTACAGCTTGTTTATTTGCTTGCCAGAACACGGCACGCTCTTATACTTACGGCCCATCCAAGTCCAAGGCTGCCACGCAATAACGAAGACAGCACTTTCAATAACCTTGACAGACAGATTAAAAAGAGGATTCAATAGCTGCTCTTCCCTATGAGCACTCCATCACCTAGGCCGCTATCCTTCAACGCCCCTCCTCTCTCCCTTTATCGTCAGCCCCTGTCAATCACTCAGCGGCTTGGTAAAATGGCCTCTGCTGCTCCTGAGGAGCTCTGCTGTGTTCTCACTTATCCTTTGGTTGTGGGTTAGAGAGGTGCAGCAATGGCAGGAAAAGCCTTATCACTGAACTGAAGTGTTGGCTGTGTGTTGCTCACAAGGATATCACCCCAACATGCCACACGTTTGATGGCACTTCTCTGAAAGGGTCTTCTCACACAATCACACTTGTGCGCATCATTTTCTTCTCACGCATCCGCTCATGTCTGTCTTAGCAGACTGTCTTTCCCTCACGTGGGTGGCCTTGTCAATCCCCATTACTTCCCGCATTTCTATGGTTTCTAAAACAACTGCAGCATCCTCCCATCCGCCATCCCTTTCAGCTGCACACAAGCTCACAGGCTTAGCTTACCCCCTCTCTGAATTTTCACCACGGCTTCACTCGCAGCCTTTGAAAGTTCACAGTCTGGCTTGGAGGCACAGAGAGGAAAATCAAACTGCTCAAGGCAGGCTCGGATCACAGGTGAAACCCTCAGAAAGAAAAAAAAATCTTGATGTGAATTCAGGAGACATGTTGCCCGAAGACGGGGCACAAGAGTCTTTCTCAATGCCAGACATCCTCTTTGAGGTTCACTTACTTATTAGCTATTCCCTGCCATTATCATTTCGATGACTGCTGCATCATATTGTCTACCTTTTGGGTTAGTTAAAGTGGAGGACTAAAAGTGTGAGCGGTAATAATGTTTATGAATAAAGCCTAACAGGGATATGATGAGGAGGAAAAGTTTTCCAGAGGTTATTTCCAGTACACAGTCTATATAAACAAAAGTATAAGTGATATATCAGCTAATTAATGGTTCCAACTGCTTCCTAATTGCTGTGCCCCCTGACCCACTGTTACCTCCTAGGGGTTGGTCTCTGACCCAAGGGCATTGGAGACGCCTGTGCTCATGCAGGCATGTGCACGTGTGCCACACGCACGCACAGTGAGCTACCTCTGTGATCCCTGAATGTCAGGCTAAGGGCATCCAGAGGCCAGCAGTCATCTCAGCCTAGCATGCTAGGAGTTGATAAAGAGCATGAAAACACACAGTGGGCAGTTTAGCCACTATAATCTTGGGGATTACAGGTCAAAACGATTCCAGACACAAGAAAGAAAAAAAATAAACAGTGCATACTCTTTACTATAAAGAATGAATATCACATGTGCTGCCACAAACTATCAACAATTATTACACATCCAGGCTACAATTCAAGGTCATGTTAGACGTGTGAATAGGGCTACATTGCTTGTTCAAAGTTACGCTACTTTTATGTTAGATTAACGGTGGATTTGTATAATGTGTAAATAGACCTGTAAGCATGCATAGCTTAAATGTCTTAAAGTTTTGCTTTAGTTATCAAATAAAACTCACCCAGCTTTTCACTTGGCTCTTTTTAAACATGACTTTCTACTTTCACTGATAACAGCTGGCTTTTCTCTGTTCTAAACTCACTTTGCTTACTGTGTACAAAAACATGTAAAATACACAATGCTGTGGATCACATAGAAAATACAAAACAATTACCGTTAAATGTGTCTATTAGAGACTTAGAAACTCAATCGAATACATATATACTGTTTGTATGCACACCCCTTTAATTATTAAATATAACATCTCTATTTAAACATGTGACTTACTTGTGGAAATATAGACGTCTGTGTCTATTTTCAACCCCATTAGAGATCCACTGACTGGTTCTATTCTGCTGTTTATTAGAGCACTCATGGGATTCAGTGCATTAAACCATCCCTTCAAAACTTAATCTATCGCTTAATTAAAGTTGTCCAATATGAAAACAGAGACAGCCTACTACGCATTAACTTCCACCCTCCATTGTCCCTCAATCTACACTGCAGACACTTGTGAACTGGCTAATGAAGATGTGTTAAGATAGAGATTCAGGTCTATTTGCATGAGATTACAGCACATTGCTTGAACGCCAAAACTGTCAGCATCCATGCATCCACGCATCCTGCATCCGCTGCTCTTGTCGGAGAATTACAAATACACCCCCCCCCCCGCCCTTCCCCTGC
>VUQG01044130.1:0-13413 GCA_015106755.1 Etia nguti | reverse complement strand
TTGTTACACCTGGTAAATCAGCAACGCTGATCATTTTATTAAAGATGAAAGAATTTAGGCAGTTTTTAACTCTCAGTGATGCCGCAGTGTTCGTTTGACTTTGGGACCTGAAGCCGACAGAGTTTAGGACCCAGATTACTCCGCGAGGCTCCTGACTACGGTAGCTGTAATGCTCCGACAATCCATCAAGCGGTGCGGCTTCATAGCTTACCAAAGTCGTACTAAAGCATTTTTTTTGACAGATTTCTGCACGCCGTGTGCCACATCAAATCGGTTCGAGGTCAGTAAGCACAACCAGAATTCAAACATAAGGCACACTGTCGATTTTTGAGAAAATTAAAGGATTTTAAGTGCGCCTTATAGTGTGTAAAATACATTATACAGAAGAAAAGAATATATCGCGATATATATCGTTACCGCACATGCTTCAAATTATACCGTGATATGGATTTTAGGCCATATCGCCCAGCCCTAATGACTGGGACATCACATTAATTGCTGTAACAGGCTGTGATATCTAATTAATATTAACAGATCCTTGTGGTATATATTCTAGCCACTAAAGTATCACAGAGTGCACAGATCATTATGAGGACAGCTTCCATTAACTTGCAGGGTTAGGTGTGTTGCAGGGGGTGCAGGGTAGGCACTGAGATGAAGGCAGTTTAAAACTGGCTGTGTTTGAAGTACTTTTTGTAAACTGTATGGGTCTGTAACTGTATTTGTACATGTGTTAAGTGGCCCTACATCACCTAGATCATCTTTCTGAGAGATAAATCGGTTTCCCATTTAGTTTTACATGTTAATGTGACATATGGCATCAGAAAAATTAGCCTGTATGTATGGTACCTGAATTGTGTTTTTACATGCAGCTGCATGGCATTGTTCACATGGACGGGCTTTGTGTGTATAATCCCAGAACACAAGACAGAGACAGAAAGCAGCACTGAGAAGCAATGACTTTGAACCAGAATTTAAATATCCACAATTTAAACCGCTTCACAGAGGTTCCCCCTGAACAAGACAGACGCCACATTGAACTTTTGTCCCAATAAACGGCTGTGGCCAAAGCTAAAATGAATATATCTGTGAGTATCTCCACAATGACCAGCAATTACATCGCTGCATACACAGTGTTGCATCACTGATAATACATTTTGCTGATAACTCTTTTCTACTTTTTAATGCAGTACTCTATTGCAATTTTAATGCACTCTTTTAGTCTATTAGACATTTCCAGTGAATTATTTCTACATTATACAATTTAATTTGAGAAACTAATGATAGAAATACTTTGATTTTTCCATTTTTAGGCACAACAATCTGTGTATTGGTCCAGAGTTGTCAGCAACCTTATAAGACAGGTAGGAACAAAATGTATAAAACCTGCAGTCTGTTTGCAAGTCGGACTTAAGCTGAGAATACTTGAAATGTTTCATAATTTGTTAATGCACAGAAAAAATGTTTGCACAAAACTACATCAAGTATGAGAGCTCAAAGTCAAAGTATGAAGTCAGTCAGCGGCAGTGCCCATGCTGCACGCCGTATAAAATCAGGAAATACAATCAAAACTATCCGGTTTTTACTCCTTTTGCACTCCCTGTGCCTCCGGCCTGAAAAGCATGCGATTGTCTATTCTACCCATGTGTCCACGTAACGCAACCCTCCGTTGCCCTCTCTCCCCTTTCTTTTATCTCTCACAGCAGATTGCTTCTCTTCATCTACTCCCTTTCACTGCATGTCACACCATCCCACGCTCTCTCTCTCCCTGACATAAGAAGTCCATTTCAGTGTCTCTCGTCCCCTGTGCTCCCAGACAGTCAGGCTGCTGACACTCACTATGAGCTGCAGCATCCAACCACCAAAGGTACAGCCTGTTAAAGTGAGCGGTGTAGCGTGTGTGTGCGTGGGTGAGTGTGTGCGTGATGGAGGGGAGACAGTAAGTGGTGTGCGTCTTTGTTGGTTGGCCTGAGTACCTTTTGTGTGTGTATGCTTGTGTGTGTGACTCAGGGGATGCGGCACACGCCTTAGGTGTGTTTTGAAAGCACCCATGCATGCGTGAGTCTCTATGTGTGCAGCTTTGTGTGTGTGTGTGTGTGTGCGCCAGATTGATTCTGTGTTGATTTCTGCCATCTCTTCTTCATGAATGATTCAAAGGACTCAAAAAAGGAAATTGCGAGTATGTATGAATGTATTTTTGGAGCTTGTGTGTGTTTGTATGCAGTGTGTGAGTGAACCTCCATTCTATATTTGAGTGTGTGTGTGTGTGTGTTTGATCAGAGAGGTGGCCTGAGGCTGTGGCCAGATCAGATTGAGTTGGCGGTGCAGAGCAGAGAGCAGCGATCAGAAGGAGATGCTCAGCCTTAATCTGATTGTGGCTCCAAAATGCACACTCGACTGGCTGAGAACCACTGAGGAGAAGTCAGGACCACAAACAGGGACACGCGCCAACAGACAGCCCAGACGCCTAGAATATCAAAATTAAGGTGCACATCAATACAGTGCATGGGAGGTAAACTCTACCTCTAATAGGCATTGAATTTGGAGGAAGCGCCAATTTTACTCCTGACATGCGAGAAGCCTGAACAGCCCGAGCAGATATAAAACAGAGGGTGGATAATGCTTTTTTATTAAGGGCTTTGTGATAAATGTTAGTTAAGTGTTAATAAGTCCATAGTTAAGTGTTAATTAGTGTGTATCAGAGGTGTCAAACTAAATTTCATGAAGGGCCACACTGGGACTTGTTAATGCACATCAAGGACCAGACATGTAGAGTTTATGGATAAAATAGTTTAATTGGAAACAATTCTCACATACAGTTCGGTCCACATTAAAGCCCTCAACGAGCCAGCAAACAAAGGCTGCTTAGCCAGCATACCGTTTAGACAAGGGCAATAATGCTTCCCACGAGGTGAACCACAAAAGAGTTTACTGAGGCCAGATTTGGCTTTTAATACCTGCATAATTAAAGGCCAATAAAAACATAACAAATATGTGATAACTGTAATAATGTAACAGAGCTTAGTAGAGGTGTAACAGTGACATAACAGCAGTTAGTTAAACAAATGCAGATTTATAAACACACTTTATATTAAAAGGTGACTTGTAAGTGCTTAGTTAGTTACATTATTCCTTTGCTTGACCAATCATCATCCCTAAAAGGTCCCATGTACACTTCTTGGCTCCATGGTAAGATGCTTTTGTCTGTCATATCATCTCATGTATCTCGATCTCTGAGGTCTGCTAATCGATGGTCGTTAGCTGTACCTACTGTAGAGGCAGGTTAAAGACAAAAAGAGTATGTTTTTGAGGTTTTGGTACCCAAGTTGTGGAACCTGCTTCCATTGGACCTATGATCTGTGAACATTTTGGATAAAACGTACTAACTTACTTCCATGTTAACACTTAATATAAAGCATCATGTTATTAAGTAGGAACAGGTCTGACAGACGCAGAATCCCAATGTAAAGAATAAAGTTAGCTTTCTAGCTTTCTGGCCTCATTAATAAATATGGGTGGTCTGAACCCCCCCCCCCACACACACACACAAAACGTTACTTTCTATATCACTGTGAATAATAATAATAATAATAATGATAAAAATAGTCTTGCCTCTTTGAATGAAACTAAAATGGCTTTTAAAATGACATGAATCTCAAACACATTTGTCATCTTTTGCAGCAGGTCATCTTCTGTTCAACAATTCAACAATAAAGTTTTAAGTCAAAGGAAACTCAGTGTCTAGATCTTTCGAAGGTACAACACTGTTAGATGTGATCTAAACTTCAGCCAGCACTCCAGTAAATCCGTCCAACAAAGTAAAACGTGTAATAACGAGTGCCAAACTCTCGCTGTGTAACTGTGCAGTTAAAACAGTCAGTCAAGCTGTAACTTAGCAGTAAACACACTGCGTTCAGCATTTCACCAGGACATAATGAGCATCGAGGTCGAACAGTTGACCTAACTAACTGCTCGTTAGATCCTGGTAAAAAAATGTTTGTGTAGTAGAAATTAGGAAGGCCATCTCTGAATACTCATGTTTTACAGTAAAATGTGTACATTAGCAGTTATATCAGTTGGCACCCCACATTTGTGTGGCTATGAGAAGAAACTGGGGCAATTTGTATAGACTGCACATGCTGCACAGGTAGAACATCATCACCGTCTTAAAGCAGTGGCTCTCAAACTGCATTATTAATCCCAGAGGGAAATTGAGTTGTCATAGCAGCAAATATACAACAAACATCAAGCACTCATATAGAATGAGTGTAGAAACAGAGATTTTGAAAGAAAAATATTAAGATGAATAGATAAATATAGAGATATAGTTATAAATATAAATATACATGTAACTAGTGGCATGTAAATACACGTGCATCATCCAGGGCTGAGCTAATTAGCACAATGGACAAATATTTAAGTCCGCCCACTTCATCAAATAGCGCAAAAGCCAACCAGCTAAAATTTGAAAGTATGACAACAGTTATCTCGAGGTTGGCTTTATCGAGAATGATGATGGAAGAACAAAATGGGTTGTGTGTCTTCAAGTGTTTGCAAATGAAGCAATGAAGCCAGCCAAGCTAAAGCAGCGTCTCATCACAAAGTACCCAGAGTTTGATCAACATGAGGATTATAAGGGGGTCCTTGGAAAAATGTTTACCCCCCCATAAGGACTGAATGTTATGCTTGATAAGGGACCCTGGCCCCCCAGTTTGAGAACCCCTGCCTTAAAGGCTTGGAGCTCTTCTGACAGTCATCCGGAACAAAGTCGAACGGTTTGTTTGTTAAATCGTAAAAAAAAAAATGTTTTGAAACAATTTTGAATGAAGCGTGCATCATCAAGTATCGCAAGAGATGAGGTGGTCAAGTCACAGTAGCTGAGCTTTAGCAGTGTACAACTAACTGTGTAAAGAGCTGATACGGATTTAAATGGGATGTATAAGGAATTTATAAGATAAACACCCAGCGTAAGTTTTATGACACAGCTACCCTAAAGTAACAGTATTGGTCATTACCAAAATGACTGCAATGTTTAATCCACCAGGATGTTCAAACTCTTTCATCAAAATGACATTTTAATTTTAAAATATTATTATTTTTGTTATCCATGAATTTTCAAAGAAATGGTAAAGTACTAATCTATATATTTTGATTAAAATACCAAATTACAGTTATTTACTTCCTGATTCCTGAACAGAAAATTTACTTTTAATGACTGAATGTTATGCTTGATTCATTTCAGACTTTTCAGAGTCCAGTGTGGCAGCTCAAATTTGAAAAGTTTGATATTTGCCTAAAGAATAACAATATAATTTTGAGTTCTGTACAAGTTTGGTCTATCCATCCTCCATCCAACAACGGTGCTAACCAGTGCACCGCCACGCTGCCTGGAAAATGAAAACATACTCTGTCTGATATAAGTTCAAATTACATAGTAAGGTATAATGACAGTATTTGGTTGAATTTGAGAACATTATCCAAATTTATTGGTTAATGAAAAGAAAGCATTGCACATTAGACGTTAATGGACCCTCACTGGGCCTCAGCATCAGGGATTTTTGTAAATTAATTCCTATAATTCTTAGACACATCGTATCAACCTGCTATTTCCATTAACTGCTTATGCAAATATGAAAGCATCCTGAGAAGGTTAGTTGAACCATAAAGCTTGAGGGTGAACTACGTAATCACACTGCACGATCTAAACGTGTCGAGTTAAAACAGCAGCACTCTGTGGTGGAGATTCTCGCAGTGATGTAAACAAAAAAAAATTTAAAAAATAAGGGAAAAGTCTGTTTCTTTTGGAGCAAGCCGGTCCCCATGAAATAACTTCTCACCACGTTGTCCTGTTGCATAGGATGAAACAGAGCATGGCTAAAAATCCCACTAATTACCTCCACATTACTAGCTTTTACTGAAGCCAAGCCTCCTGGAGAGCCAAGTGTCTATCTGTGTCATGGGGTCAGAGAGGCAGCATGAATAAAAACCGTCAGCTTGAAAAAGCTGCCGCTGCTCATAGAATCACAAGGTGCAGGCACGGAGGGAGCCTGAGCATCCACGGGGGAACAAAATGTATAATTTCATTTTACCGGGAGACGAGGGAGGACAGCTCAGGTTTGACGAGTAGGAAGAAAAGAGCCAAAAGTCAAAAGTTGGTGTTTTTTCTTGGTAGCTAATAGTGTATGTCAGGTTTAAATTTAAAACGTGTTTCCAAAACAGGGCCATACTGGTAAAAGCCTCAGGGAGGAAGCAGGAACATTAAGACTGCTTTGCAGCCCATATTTTAGTGTAATATGCCATATGGTGCGCTGTTTTTCCTCCTCCATTACACCCTGATGAATACTGAGATCACTGGAATGCATTGGTTATCCATGTTGTTGAAACGTTACCCATTCATCGAATTTAAAATGCTTGTCCTTTTATTAATCATTATCATTTTATTTTTCCATTTCCTGCAGCAGCCAGATGCCGTACAGCTCGTCTACTGTGCCAGCGCGGGCGGTGTTACTGTTTACTGATTGAGCTGCTGTGGGACTGAACGATTAACGCACGTCACGGCTCTCCTGTTTAGCTTCAGGCCTGACTCGGCTGCAACGCTGTCCTAATCTACCAGTGCAGGGATCAAAGCAACAACATTCACTTCACCGCTGACCTGCTTTTTGTGCAGGCAGTACAACTGCAGCCTGGTGCTCTCATCACATGTTAAAAAGTCAAGCGTGAGAGGAAACAGGAGCATGAAAGCTTGGCAGATACAAGCATAATTCAAGATGAGGTTTGAAAATGGAAACAAGTGTAGAGAATGTAGGTGACCCCTGCGTCACTCCAGAAGAATGTACTAAAACAAAGTAGAGCCCAGCCAATACTGGGCTAGACTACACTAGAGGACAACTGCAGGGAAAGTTCAGCATGCTGGCAAACAGCTAATCCGAATTTCTTTGTACAGCTGAAATAATGGCGTCAAATCTACAGCAACACACCAGTTACAGGGTTAACCACCATTTAACATTTGTAATTTTAAATGGATTTTGCAAAGAAATTTCTAACATTGGCTTTGAGGGAAAAAGACACAAGTTACAAGTTTTGATATCCCCCTCTTCCACATAGACCCGCTACCCCAACCCCGAAGACCTGCAAAGAATCAGAATCATTAAAATCATGAACAAACAAAAGTAATATTTCAGTCAAACTGTTACAAACATGCGTAGGATATCTCCTGACTCCAAGGAAGGACAATGACTGAGAAGCACTAAAATACCTGAAAATGATCCGAACTTGTGAAACAGCACAGCAAAGATCCAACCTAATGGCTGTATTTATCCCCTCTGAATGTAACAAACAGCTGAATTAGTGTCCCTACCTGCAGCAGGGAGTATTCATTTATTTATTCTTAAATTTAGCAGCAGGAACAACTTGGTTAAATTATTCAAAAGATCAGGTTCTGGGTTAGAATGATGCACTTTAGTTGCGATGATGATCATGACGTGAAGAAATGCTGATGGATCAATGAAAAACTGACAATTAGTTTGACAGGAAACAATCAATGATCTCCACAGTTAATGTTTGGCTAGCCCATCCATCTACCTGGACTGCCTCCCTATGCATCGACTCTTTAGCATCAGCTCATTTATTGTGACCACTAGAGGGTGTGTCACTGTGACACCTAACTACAGTCTGAGTGACAAACTGGAAGTTAGAAGTTAGCTTATGCTAATACGATGATAACGTCTTTAATAACAATAACATCACCATCAGTAATAATATAGTCTTCAATTGTGCTATTCTATAGTATACCTGCTTCCTGAAAAAGCAGAGAAAAAAAAAGCAGGTCCAACATACTGTGCAGGTTGAGATAATGATATGGCAGTAACTACTAACAAACATGTTGTTGTCAGCCACAGTGCAACTTACCTTTTTAAAGTGAAGGTATGGGACACATTTTAAGGTTTTTCTACCTGTAATCTTGTCCCAGTCTTGAATGGACTAGTACTGGCTCCTTTGTAAGAATCAGAGGTGATGGTAATCAGATCAGCACTGCTAAAGGAGGTCATATTACAAGGATATTGTTCTTGTTTCTTCTGGGCTCCTAACCTGACAGGAGAGCATGATTTAAGGAGCCCGAGGCCCAGCATGACAGTGAGTTCATTCTATTTGTGTCCTCGACACGTAGCAGAAATCCAGGCCTGCAGGCATCTGTACAGGAGCAAAGCCTTAACCAGCTAAATCTGTCTGCTTATTGGAAGATCCCTGCACTCTTGCTCTTAGGAAGAGTGCAGGCATGCTCTCACCTGCATCTGTTAGCAAACACTGCAAACAAATGGGGGGGTTGGAAATGATTCCTCCTTCATCTACAACTAGAGTAAAATTTGCCAGGGTCATCTGTGATTCTGTGTCCTGCTCAAGATCACTTCTGCAGAGTTGAACCCTAACACTGCTAACGCTCCGGTCAGGCATCAAACTGGGGAGGTTTGAGACTCTCATCATCGATTCTGCAGTTACTGTTTGGACCAAACGCGAGGCTGCAGCTTATAATTAACATCTTCATCAACATTTAAAAACCCTGTAGTGTTGTATATGCAGTGATATGAAACCTGAGTGGATCATCCCTCATTAAAAATCAATGAAATGCGTCTTAAATTCCTGTCACTCAACTCTAATCAACTCATCATCTGCTGAAAAAAAATGTTCTACTCCAAATATCCAAGACCTGCGGTCTTCATGTCTTCTCCTTGATGCGATGTATGACCCATAATAAATGTTTCTATAGTTTATATTCATCTCCATCAATCACACCTGGATTAAGCCCAACATTAGCCAGAAAACATAACAAGCCTTTAAGTTCTTGCACTTAACGGATTAATTAATGAGCTCGTCAATCGGCTTTATGCTTCAAGTGTGACCAATATTTATGTAATACGAGCATATCACCCTAGTTTTATATTCACTTCATTGGCTGCCCGTGCATTTTAAGATCCGTTTTAAGCTGCTTTATTTGTTTTTAAATGTTTGTCCAATGCTGCCCCTCTGTACCTCTCTGAGCTTCTTCATCCATACATACCTTCCCGGTCCCTCAGGTCGGCAGACCAGCTCCTCCTGAGTGTGCCCAGGACTAATCGTAAGCTCAGAGGGGATCGGGCGTTTGCTGTGGCAGCACCAAAACTGTGGACGAGTTGCCTTTACATGTTAGACAGGCACCTTCCTTATCTGTTTTTAAATCACGTCTTAAAACATATCTATTTACCTTGGCTTTCAGCACAGCAGGACTTGTTGATGTCTCCTAATCTGTTTGTTATTTATTACATTATTTTTTTTATTTTTTAAGGTATTCTATATGTAATTTAAACTGTTTTCTCTTTGTTTTATACTTGTAGCACTTTGGCCAACATTGTTGGCTGTAAAGTGTGTTATAAATAAAGACGCTATGCTATGCTAAGACTGGATACAAAAGAGAAGCAGGCATCGATGTCAACAGAACTGGCCCTGTTTAAGAGAGAAACAGTGGAAAAGAAGGAACTATGTGAAGGTGGGTTGCAAAGAGGCTTGCAAATGTGCAACATCCGTGGACAGGTTAAAGCAGCTTATGTAATGAAGTGTGTCCTATATGAAATTTACTCACTTTATATATTAAAGGCTGTCAGCTGAGCCACCGGGATTCCCATAAAACATAGCTTAATGGTTTCCAAAGAACACATTCTACAGACTCTGGTGATCTCCTGAGTTTTCTTATTGGCCTTACAGGCCAGGATCAGAGTATACTATATATACAAGTATTAGTATTAATCTTTTATTGCAGCGGTCCCCAAAAAAGTTTGGGGACCGGCCACGGACCGGCCTTTAAGATGTCGCGGATAAATACAACAAAATGAAACCAGTACCAGTACCAAAAAAAAAGAAGATTTATTCATTTTTATTCATAAAGACCTGGGGAAACCGAGTTGTTGATAAAAGTGATTAAAAAAAATAACGATAAAAACCCTGAAAACCATAAATTTCACACCTGAGGCTCAACTCTTGCGGCCCGGTACCAAACGACCGGTACCAGTCCGTGGCCCGGGGGTTGGGGACCGCTGTTTTATTGGACTGGTCGTGCAATGTTGTTGTGTAGGTAAGCACTGTTGGCTCACAATAAGAGGGTTGTGGGTTTTAATCGTTTTTGTGTGGAGTTTGTATGATCTGTGTCTGTGTGGGTTCTCATTAAGTCCAATGAAGTTAGGTTAATTAAGGACTCTGAACTGGACACGGTGTACCCTGCCTCTCACCTATGGCACCTGGGACAAACTTCAGTCCTTCAGTTCTGCACAATTTGTTTATTATAAAATGCTCCCAAATAAAGTACAGTATCATTTGTGTCTCTTTTTCTCTAAAACACACAAAAGTTACAGACTACTTAAAATTACATACAGTATAAATATTTCTTTGTGTCGTGTAAAAATGACTTGTTATTTCTTTGTGTGCATACCTTTAAGAATTTAAAGGTAAATATAATACAATACATTCAAATTCCATTTAATTAGAGGGGAATTACCTAAGTCGCAGACCACATCATAAGGTGCTGCCTTTGCAGTAAATGTATCACGATATAGGTTCAATATTCTCCCACGTTTTGTCCTCAATAGTAATAAAAGTTACTTGTAACAGTGGAGCATTATAAGTGAATCTTTAACCCAGAATGTCAAATGCTCTCTGGTTATATGAAAGTTCAAATCATCACTTAGAGTCTGTATTTTTCTACATTTTTCAAATTTTGCTGTTTTTGGACCAAATTGTTTGGTAGGTTTCTTATTAGTCACTAACAAAATAATCATTGTTAAAGCTCTGAAATGTTGAGTATGTTTGACTCTCTATGTCTCTTTGTTATTGGTCGTCATTAACAATTCTGCCTTCTCTTTGTCTCCGTATCTCCTGCTTTCCTCTCTACAAGCCTTTCTTTTTCCTCATTCATTGTCTTATTATTTAATCTTTATCCTACCTTATCCCTCACTTGCCCTTGCTCCCGTCCCTCTCCTCCCTTCGTGCAAGCGCCCTCTTTCTCTTTCTTTGTTGTGATCATACCTCCATCCAGGCACCTGACTGCAGATAATCACCCAAGAAGAAGAAAGAGAAAAGCTCAGTTTTTATCTGCAGCCACAGCTGCAATTCATTGTAGAATTGTGAATGACAGAGAGAGATTAATAGCACCCCCTCACTCTCTCCATCTCTCCCTTTTTCCCCTCCTTTCCTCCACTTTCAGTCAGTGCTTTCTCCTACAGCTGGTGCTTTCTGGAGGGTGAAAAGACCCAGCTTCATTTGAATGCCCCATTTTGAATTTACTGAACAGCAGCTGTAAATTATAGGCTTTTGTAGAAGGAGATGATGATCATGTCACACATGAAGTTGCACATTATGAAAGTAGAAGTATCCCCTCCTCGTATTTTACATATAGGAACACATTTCCTAACATTTTAACCTCAATCTATTTAGTTTAAATAAGTTTGTTTACAGGAAAATTAAAGCGACTTATCATCAAAGCCAGTTTAAATGATGGAGGGAGAAGGGAGGTGCTATTAAAAGACTCGTTTGCTCTTGCAATTACAAAAAGGACAATTTTGACCCAAGGCAGCATAGCCCAGTGTGATTTAAATGGCAGAGGGGAGGAGTGGTTTGGAGGGCTCTGTGTAAATGGCACACTGGCAGGTTGAACAAAAACACTTTGCTGTGGCCGAGACAAGAGGGGAGACGAAACATATCCGGGCTACAACCTGCACTGACGCCCTGTCCTTTTCTACAAACATCATACTGGAGCTTCATCTTTTTGATTTTTCTTCTTCTAAACCCTAAAAAAGATGCAAATTTCTTTAAAAAAAATATTTTTTGCAAAAGCTTGGTGTACCAAAATCACAGCACCCTGATGAAATTCTGCCATCAGTTAGTTAGATTGTAGCTCAATCTTTTCATTTTAGGAAGATTTAAATAAGTTCATTTTATTCTCCTGTCCAACGTGTACATGCTTAAAGACCCTCTTTGTTTACAACTAATGAAACTAATGATTAATCATTGTTGTTGCCCCTCACCGAGACCTTTTGAATGATGGCTTCTTCCTGTTTAAATGTAGTTCTTCCTCCAAACCACCATCAAATGCTTACTTTTAATCTTAGTGGGTTTCTAAATCTACAAAACTGGACTGCATGTTGTCAGATAACTTTCTCAAGTTGAAAGTGGATAAAGCTGAAGTCCTTATTTGTGTCCCAGCCAGCTTAAAATCTGGGTTTGTGCTCGTCTATATCAAAACAACTTTTAGAAACCTGGGAGAGAACCTTGACGGGGGAACTGTTACTCTTTTTTGCATGTCAAAGGACTGCTTCTGCCCTGTTTTCCTCAGTTGAGAAAAATCAGTAAAATCTAATCTGGAGATTTTTGTTCATGCTTTTATCTCATCTCACCTGGACTATTGTAACTCAGTCTTCACCTGGCTCAGTAATCCCGCCCTACATCAACTACAACTTTTACAAAATGCTGCTGCGAATATTTCCCGACTTTGTTGATCTCACTGAACCAGCTCCCCACTAAATAGAGAATTCAATTTAAAGTTGTCAGATTCAAGGCTGAATCACATGCCTACATCAGTGAACCTTTGCTGCAGTATGCCATCAGCAGGAGTCTTAGATGTTCAGATCCCAAAATCCAAAACATATTCACTCTCTGGCCTTCAGTCTGTGATCTCAATGGAAGACTTACCTTTTCAAACTCGGAATCATGTAGCATTTTATTTTGTTTCTGTCTTATTTCACCTGTATTTTTCTGTCCTGCTGACATTTAAATCTTGGTCTTATGTCTGTGAAGCTCAAAAGACATTATACAAATAGATATTAACTCACTTATGAAATAAACCAGATAAAAATCACATTCAAGAAGCAACAATGATAAGGTTTTAGCCTTAAAATCTAGGTGCCGATTATTCTCTGTGTATGTAGGCTAATTATTTATCCATCCATTCATCCATCTTCTTCCGCTTTATCCGGGGCTGGGTCGCAGGGGCAGCAGCCTAAGCAGAGAAGCCCAGACCTCCCTCTCCCCAGCCACCTCCTCTAGCTTGTCCGGGGGAACACCAAGGCGTTCCCAGGCCAGCCGAGAGATATAATCTCTCCAGCATGTCCTGGGTCTGCCCCGGGGCCTCCTCCCGGTGGGACATGCCCGGAAAACCTCACCCAGGAGGCGCCCAGGAGGCATCCTTGTCAGATGCCCGAACCACCTTAGCTGGCTCCTTTCGATGTGGAGGAGCAGCGGCTCTACTCTGAGCCCCTCCCGGATGGCTGAACTTCTCACCCTATCTCTAAGGGAGAGGCCAGCCACCCTTCGGAGAAAGCTCATTTCTGTCACTTGTATCCGCGATCTCGTTCTTTCGGTCACTACCCACAGCTCGTGACCATAGGTGAGGGT
>VUQG01044124.1:53341-79072 GCA_015106755.1 Etia nguti | reverse complement strand
ATTGATGTAATTTTTCTGTTGGGGTGCCCAAATTTATGCACCTGCCTAATTTAGTTTAAGTAACTATTGCACACTTTCTGTAAATCCTATAAACTTAATTTCACTTCTCAAATATCATTGTGTTCATCTACTATATGATATATTTAAATGAAATTGCTGATGCAAACAACCAATGATTTATAAAGGAAAATAGTGAAAATTATCAGGGGTGCCCAAACTTTTGCATCCTACTGTATAAGATAAAGACCCTACAATATTACAGAGAAAACCAAAAAATTAGACAACCCCCTCTGAGGAAGGACTTTGGTGAATAAACATCCAAATTCAGCAGGGGGTCAAAGAAGTATTTCTCCTACTCTATATGGACGTATTATGTGTATGCATGTGTGTGCATCTGCAGGTGTTTTGTGTGAGCAGGCGCTTTTGGACAAGTTCATTTCGCTCAGTTGTTCATGGTGATTGATTTTTGCAGGGCTCAGTTGACTGAGCAGGAGATGAAAGACTCCAGTCGACGGATAACACAGCCTTTCTCCTTTTCAGCTTAATTATCCATCAAGAACCAGTGACTAGAACAACTCGACCTGACAATGAACATGCAGCACAGGGTTAATTAGACAGACGCTTGAGAGAAACATCAGTTATAAAGATCGTTTCCACATGAATGCTAACCGTGTATCAAACTATGCATTATTGGCTGTCCCCTGAACACAGTGAGAGTAACTGATACAAAAACACTGTGCAAAAAGGCTGCAATTAACTGGACTTCACTGAATCCCAGAGGGTGAGGCGTTAAAGCATTGTCCCATGCAAGATGTATAATTCTCCTTTTTATAAGTTGTTTCAAACAGACTTTCTAAAATTTGTGTTCAGTCTCCATAGTAATTCCTTTTTAATGATTTTTTTTTTTTCAGGACATTAACTTTACTTTCAGAACTTGTTGTCTGTGTTGGGCTTTCATTACACCTACCTAACAGAAACATCAGTATTTTCTTAATACAAAGTGACACTTTCTGTAGATACAGACATTGTCGTACATATTTTGTAAACATAATGAAGATCAAACAAATAAAGATCAATCTAAAACTGATCTTTCTAAAAAAAAAAATTCCAAAGGCTTGTGCTCCTAAAAACTGCTGATAGCTCTCTGCAGGATGAGGAAAATGCAACCTCATTAGAAAAGATTCAGGTGTGTATTCAGCAGGATTGGGAGCAATTCATTTGTTCAGCACTAAACCCTCTGAGCTTTTACAAGGCAAGTTTGCAGTGAAGACTATATTATACAGATTTAATCACATGAAAGTTTAAGCATTTCTGTTTGCTGATGTTGCTGATCATCTGTTTCCAGAGCTTTTTCTAACATTACTGCAGTCACATTTTTGACCAAGGCAATATTTCTGCATGTCCTTGCATCTCTAAGCATTTGGGAATAACAGTGAGAGTTGAAGCATTTAGAAACAGATCCTCAACCATCTGTTCCTAAGATACAGGATATATTTTACACTTTTTACATCACTACCAAATATGAAAAATATGCCCTCAATAATACACCCCATAATGATGATGCACAGTACACTTAAATTACCAGATCCAAAACATGCTATTGGGTTTATTATAATATAGGTAATAGAAATACAATGTGCAAAAAATACATTCGAAATGTAAATCTTTAAACCTTTGCGATTAAATTTTAATCAACAGAAATTTTATGTAAGCAACTATTACGTAAGAACCTTTTGTAATGGGTCATGGGTGAACTCTAAAGTGGCTTACTACAACAGCATCATTTCGCTGCACCATTAGGAGAAATTACTGTGGTAATATGGCCCATTAGTGCAACAATGTCACCCATAATAGGATTACTGTCCTGATTGCTGTCTGTAACAAAAGCCATATGTTCCAGTTACAGGTGCTGTCCAGCTTGAGCGAAACAGTCAGCAAATTAAGATGAATTAGGAACCATGTGCTCATATTTCATGAGGAGACTCGTAATGAGATTAAAAAAAAAAACCCCTCTTCGTGTCCAGAAATATCTAAACAGCTCTACTTCAAATTCCCAAATGATCCTCCTGACTAAATAACATTACCGCAAAGGTTAAAACTTAAGCAACACTGGTAGTAAACACTCACAGACACTTTATTAGGTACACCTTGCTTGTACCGGACTGGTCCCCCTTTTGCATTCTTTGAGTCAACAAGGTGCTGAAAACATTCCTCAGAGATTTTGCTACTGTAGATATTGATACGAAACTATCCCCCGCACCTCCAGCGGCAGCCTGAGTTGTTGCTGCAAGGCAGAATGGATCTGTGCTTTCATGTTGTTTCTGCCAAATTCTGAGCGTCATCAGAATGTCGCAACAGAAATCAACATTTATTGGACCAGGCGATATTTTTTCAATCTTCTGTTACTCATGTTTGACGAGCCTGTGTGAACTGCAGGAACAGTTTCCTGTTCTTACCTGACAGGAGTGGCATTCATGGTCTTCTGCTTCTATAGCCCATCTACTTCGAGGTGGGGCATATTTTGCTTTCAGAAATGTTCTTCTGCCTTGGCTATAATGAGAGATTTTTCTAGCAACCGTTGCCTTTCTATCAGATTGAAGCAGTCTGGGCATTCTCCTTTGACCTCTGGCATCAACAAGGCACAGAAAACTGATGCTCACTGGATATTTTCTCATTTTTAGGCCGTCCTCTATAAACCCTAGAGATTGTTGTGTGGGAAAATCCCAGCAGATCCTGAAATACTCAGACAAACCCATCTGGCATCAACAACCGTCCCACGTTCAAGTCACTTAAATCACCTTTGTTCTCCATTCTGATGCTCAGTTTGACCAAGTCTACAGGACTAAATGAACTAAGCTGTTGCCATGCGATTAGCTCATTTGTGTTAATGATAAGTTGAATGGTGTACCTAATAAAGTGTATAAACATCACATAAAGCTAAAGCACATCACTACATATGGTATCTTACCTCATTCATTTAACTTGGACGTAACCTTCAAATTTCTCAAGGTTTGAAAATGATCAGAATGGCAAAACCATGAAGAAACAAATGTTATGTTTCAGCAGTTTTATACACTAAGCAGTGGTGAGATGGTCAAAAAGCCTTGGCGCTTTTGCACTAAGAGCAACAAAATAGATGACTACAGCTGAGGGTAAAACAGCTTTAAAGCAAAGTCAGAAAGATTTACAGCCACTCATAGCCTACAGTGGTTTTGGAGTTTCTGTTGACAGAACATTACAGCATTAACTGCACAAAGACTTTGCAGCGGGTGTTATAGCAGCAGAGCGAGCATTATATTATATGCATGTATTCCACTTGAGTGCAAATAAATTCTGCTCTACTGCTTGTTGAACTGATGTCGGACTTGGCCGAGGACACGCGCCGAACAAAAAAATTCAGCCTCTGACTGATACCAGCTCAGAACAGCATGTTGACAACTGTAAGAAATAATTTGTACTGACTCATAGTCTCTCATTTATTATGGTTCAGACAATCAATCACAATTCTCTTTGGGTGAACTGGGGTTAATATTTGATGAGTAAATGCAATCCCTTGAGCCTTTCAGTACATATTGCTGATATGACTGCATGTGAGACACAAAAGCCACAATGTAAGTCTCTCATATTTTATCCAGGAATGGGTTTTTCTTCTGTTAAATGATTGAAGAAATTAATGAAAGTGTCACACATGTACAGTACCTCCATGATTAATGCCCTGAAATGATTAATTGCAGACTACTTGGATTCTGACAGTGTGACCAGCATTCATCATAAACAATGAAATCACGACTTCCCTAGAAGTCGTGCCCAAGAGGACCTAAAAAAAACCCCTCCCCGATTCTCTGAACATGTGAGTGCAGATTGGATGCTTGAGTGAATTAAAGTAATTTAGAGAAGGAGAAATGAACAGATGGCCAGAAAAGGAATATAATGGAAAAGGAAAGGATGGCGCAAACAGTTGAAAATCTATGATAGGACATGCGGTTATTGAAAGCAATCTAAAGCATTTTTAAATGGCGTTTACAGACTACATGTTTACAATTCTTTTCATTTAGCATTTTCCCTTCTTTAAATGAGAAATTTGTCCTCTTAAAGCTCAACTAATGTCCCAACAAAACATAAAAAAGTGCACAAAATAGAAAAAACAACAACAAAGTAAATATCAGTCATATATTTATGACTTCTATTACTTATACTATGATTATACATTGGTTAGAAAATGAAATAAACATTAAAAACATAAAAAATATAAACTTTAACCTGTTTCTTTTTCTATGGTTGGTTCTTCTGGTTTTATTGTGTTTTTTTGCATCTCAAAACAAAAGGATTAGAGCTGTTTTGTAAACCAGGAGAAAATCAAACATCTATTAAAGGGATCACGTTTTCCTTTCAAAGACGACTTCCTGATTAATGAATCAATCTAATGCCAGCAGTACATCAGTGTCAAAGCACAAAAGAAAAACAGAACTCCCCCAATTCAATTAGCAGCAGCTGATCATGCATATGTGATCAATACTGTGGACTCACCTGCACACACACAAACATACACACAAGAACAGGTAAAGGAGCTGATCAGCAACTGACCATCAAATTACTGAGAATCCTTGTCAGCCTTGGTTTTCATGTGGAGATCACGTCTGCATGCCAAGGTAAAGATAACAAGCAACACAGGGGACATAAGCCTTGCAGACAGTCTCACAAATTCAAATTAATTTAATTAAAGCCACGCTTCAAAGCATGGAGCTGCAACCTGGGGTCTGCTTCTGCCTACTGATAAGCTGGCTTTTTCCTGGAGGTGAGATATGGCCCGTTGACTGGGATGTTGCCAGTTTAAATAACTAGTCCAGTAAGAAGAAAGCTCTATTTATTTATTTATTTTACCACCAAAATGGTATTAAAACTGTCCTATTTTGGTAAAATTCATGCTTTTTAAGGTGGGTATTCTGTAGCATTCTACATCCTCTTCACCCTTTTCACACAGCAGCTCACCATCTACCAAGACCTGCTTGTCAGACAGGTCTGCTTTCTGGTTCTGAAGCTGAATTGTACATTTGGATGATGCTGGAAGGAAGAAAAGTGGTGATCCTTTATAATATATGAACATATAGAGGGTTTTGTTGTTGTTTTTTTAATGCGGAGGAGGTTTTAAGGAATCCACATCTCCCTTAGGAGGAAGTTTCTCTCTCTCTCTCTCTCTCTCTCTCTCTCTCTCAACAAGAGCGCACACGGTCACTGAGAGCGCAGCCAGAATGCGCCACAGAATATCCAGCAGTGTCACACTGATGAAGCGCGTCTCCTGACCCACACAGCCCAAGCCTTCCCTCCGTAAAAGCACGAAATGCCTGCAAACACCTGTCTGGATTTCGCGGAGGCGGTCTGTTCTCCGTGTTCCTTTTACGCTCCGTCTCAGCGTTGCTTTTGCTAGGAACGCGATGTCCTGGATGCGTTTTCTCCAGTGACGCTGAAGTGAAGGGAAGCGCAGTTCGCTGAAGCCATGTGAAGAGCGGACATGTCTCTTGTCGGGAGCACCGGAGGCAAAACGCAAGTCCAGTAGAGGAACAGTGTTCGCGCTTTATTGGAGAGCAAAAAGATCCTTCCATGAGGAAACGAAGAGAGAAGAGATGGTAGAGAAGTAAGTACGCAGACAAGTTGGAAATCTAAGCCTATAGCAGAAGGATGACGATTAACTGCTTTTATTCTTCGTGACTTATAACCTGTTATCAAGTTTGCACTTTAGAGAAGATGTTAAGGGGGAAAGCTACCGTTCAATAGGTAATCAGTTCACCGATAATTGATTGAAGGTTAATAACAGGGATATTTTAACAATTTTTTTAAATTGTTTTGAACTTACTTGATGACACTTTTACTTAATTATAGACTAGAAAGCGACATTTTTAATGAGGTAGACCCATTTAAAATGGACCAATATAATTAAATTGCTTACCGCAGTTGCGTGAATGTGCAAATAACATAACCACAAAACCTAAAACAGTCATTTTTGTTTTCACTGGATTGTGTTTGAGCGAGTGATCCTCTCCATGAGTTGTTTACTATAAAATTATGCCCAGTAGGACCTCTCGGGGTGGTTATGTAATTGCATCTACTGTAGCAAGCTGTTTAGGAAACGGGGTTGTGACAAAGAGTTTTAAATTTTTAATGAGCGTCCATCCAGTCGCTTTGCACATTTATACTGTGGGACAGTAGCCAAAAATAAATAAAATCATGCATGCATAAATACATACATGCATTAAAAAAATAAATAAAAAATAAAGATATAGTATTTAACTCATGGAGTGTAAAGGGTTACATCTTCTATCCTTCACATGTTTGATTGATTTATTGACAGATCGATTGAAGTGACATTTGGGAGTTTTATATCAGACATAGATGTATATTTATTAGACATAATTCGGAAGAGGATCCAGAGATAATGAAGCTGATGTTGTAAAATTAGGGCTGATGCATTGTGTTTTTTCACTGGGAACACAGTGTGAATGAAAAGTGTCCAACCTCATGCAGATCGCTGGGGGTGAGGTGGCGCTGTTTCTTAAGAAAAACATAAAAAGTGTAATTAGACAAACTGAGTAAATAAAAATTATTATTTATAAAAGCATTTTTTTTAAAAAAAACTGCCATTCATACTGGACTTCACTTTTTAAGATTTAATGATCAGCTTTTCTGCCAGGTTACTGACATTTTAAGAAGGTGGTGGCATTAAAATACTGCAACAGCAGGTCTCACTATAATATCTAATATTAACGTTTCTAAAATATCTTTTTCTTTTTTTAGTAGCCAAAAAACAAAAATTCTTAGCTGTATGCCACACACGTCAGAAATTGTCTGCACAAAGGTCATCTTAGGTGATTCCAGTGATTCAATACAAAATACAAAAAAATGCTGTTTTTGTTATGTTGTACATAAATTCAGTCCTCATGTATTTACACTGTATATATAGTAACTAATTATCCATCACTTATTTATTCCATAATTTATTACATCTTTGCATCATTGCATCTTAAATATGCTTTAATTGTTGTTATGGTCTGTTTCATGGTGTCTGTGTCATGCTGACGTCATGTTGTCAGTGTTGTCTGTTACATACAATGAGAGCAAAGAAAAAACAGGAGTCCAATTCCTTGTATGTGTACAAAGCTGATTCTGATTCTTATTATTCACTAGATATAGATATTTGAGATCCTCTGCTTGGCCTTTACTAGAGTCACCTTTAGCTGCTTGTTTGTGGATCTTTCTCCATTCAGTTTTGTATTTAATAACTGATAAGCTGCCTTACTGGATTGAAATCAGCTGACGGACTTGCTCAATGTGGTGGGGGGGGGGAATCACGTTTCTTTCCCTGGAGAAACTCTAGGGTTGAACAAGAAAGTATGATTTTAGGTCACTAACCATTTGCTCTGTGTAACGCTGTCCAGTCAGCAGTTGGTTGAATGTAAACAGATTTCATCCTCATAATTCGTCATGCTATTTCTATCAGCAGTCACATCATCAATAAACACTAATGACCCAGTTTCACTGCCCATGCCACAACACTGCCTCCACCATGTTTAATAGATAGTTTGTTAAGCTTTCCGTGCTTTTCTCCTCCCATCATTGTGGTAGAAGTTAATCAATCAGTCAATTTAAGATTTTTTTTTTCAGAACTGTGCAGGTTCTCTGGTAAAGTCTAATCTGTCCTTCTTTTTCTTCAGTGTAACCAGTAATTTGAACCTTGTTGTAAACTTGTTCTATTTCCAATCATGATGTCTCTTCATTGTAGGCTTTAAAAGTGATCAGCTATCTCTTCGAGTGTTCTTGACTTGGTCACTTCTGCAGTTCACACCTTTTTGGCTCATCCAGCCAGTGCATTCATTCTTTTTAAGAATCAACCAAATTGTTGATTCAACTGGTCCTTTGTTTTTTCAGTCTAATGATGTCCTCGCTTGCACTGACATCTATTTGAGCCTCAGAGCCTCATATTCAGAGTTGAAGTAAAGGCTACCAGAGCTTTTATAGGCTTAATTTGTCATTTCATGGAGATCAATGGAGATCGTGTATAATAATGTCTGATTCCAAAACAAAAAATGTGTAAAAGTCTTGAAATAAATGTGTAAAAGTCTTGAAATAAAGCTGAGCCTGGACTTCAGTCACACACAGTTTGATTTGAAATCCTTTGTTTGTGTGTACAGAGACAAAAAAATGTTTAACTTTCCAAAACTTAGGGACCCAACTTTATACACTGAGAGATACAACATTACAATAAAACCTGTTCTTTTCTTTAACACATTAGACCAGATTTTCTTAAATACACATGTTAAAGAACCTTTTTTCCACATCTGCCCCATGCTTGCCGGTCTTCTGGACCAGAGAGGATTCCTGGTAGTTGGTCAGAAACTTTCCATTTCCTTAAGGAAATGAACTCCTCCCTGTGCTTGAGGAATTGAGAGTAATGTAGAGGGAAGGATGATACCATCCTGGGATGGGTTATAAACCACTTCGTGACTGGAAGAGAAGGTGTTGAAATGCCTCATCGACCCATTACACAATTACAAAGTGTTCTTGAGACTACCTAGCTTGCCCTGACACATGTTTCTCAGAGAGGTCACAAAGAAATGGTAACTGCCACTCAGTTTTGTGTAGTATATATCAGTTTTGAGTTCAAGAAAAGTTAAAGGTTTTATGCATTTTAGGATATATATTTGATCCACAGTATATAAACAGGGAGTTTAAACACAGAGTTTGGGTTGTGGTTGAGTTTGAGGTTGAAAACAACTCTTTGAAGTAAATTTATGAGTCAGAAATGCCTGTAAACCATTAAAAAAACTATATTTTGAAGTGTCAGGTATTTAAAAATATGAAACTGAAATTCGTTTGTACTCATTTACATTTTAAAGACAGAGAATTAATAAAAGCAGTTATAAAGAACAGTCTGCAATAGTGTTCAGGGACAGTCAGTCCTGGAACATTTTATGAGTTTAAAGCTTGGTAAAGATTCTAATTATCTCAAAAACTTTCCTTTATGTGATGAAGAAGCAAACAGTAATTTAAACAGTTAGTTAAATGACAGATTCAATAACTGGCAATTATTTTGTTAATTAAGCCGTTTTTTTAGGCAGAAATATCACAGCTCCTTTGGTCCAAGCTTCTTCAGTGAGAGCTCCTTTTTTGTTTGACATATTTGTTAAAGGTTTATTATTACATTTAGCCCTGTTTAGTTTGAATGAATAAAACATATTATGGTACTGTACTGTCTGGAAGGTAACCATGAGAAATAGTTAGTCGCAACCCTATTATATTATATTACATAAATCTCATATGGCGCATATTGTTTCCTGTTTATGTCTGTGATAAAAATAGCACAGGTACAGTGAGAGATTCATTGAATGAAGAATCTACTGGCAACCAAGTCTAATCATAGGAAAGGCAACTGATGTGATAAATGAGGAAACATGTAAAGACACTGATCCACGTAAATCATCTCTGTCCTTGCAGTGGCTGCACCTGACCTTCTTGACCCAAAGGCTGCCGCCCACAACTCTAAGCCTCGCCTGTCGTTCTCAACTAAACCGGTGGTGCTGAACACCCCAGAGGACGAGTGCGACACTCGGACTACGGTCATGAGGTGGAAGACCGTATCAGCTATCTTTTTCCTGGTGGTGTTGTACCTCATCATCGGGGCAACAGTGTTCAGAGCACTTGAACAGCCTCACGAGAGCTCCCAGAAACTGGCCATTCTTACTCAAAAACTGGACTTCTTGGTTGCGCACGCATGTGTGAACTCCTCTGAGCTGGAAGAGCTGGTCCGGGTAGGTGGGCTTCAGTGTCATATTAATAATCCTAATTTATTCTGTTGTGCAGGTCTTTGTCTGCAGATTTTTCAAACTCCGGGAGAACACTGAGCACCATGCAGTTTGTACCTGGCAGCTTAATGTTGTTTAAGCTCCCCTAAAACCCTACCCTACCTCCAATAATATGCCTTACAGAAAAGTATAATAGCTGAAAAATTTTTTACCCCACAGCTGTAAAACTCTGATGGGGTATGTCAATGGGCGATGTCAACACCCAAGTTTGTTAATGTGATAACTCAAAAACAAGGCGGCGTAGGATTTTGACATTCATATCATAGTTACAGCTAAAAATCTCAGAAGAGTTTGAATCTTCAGTGACCTTGAAGTCAAGGTCAGAGGTCTTTAGAAGAAACCCTCTTCTAAAGTTTGAACAAAAATATAGTTTTAAAATGCCCCCCCCACTGAAGATATAACTCTACCACCATCTTTGTTCCAATGCAGCACTCTCTGACTGCCATGTTGCTCTGTCATAATGTCTCTGTTTTAAAGCTAAATAATACCATTTTTTAAACGTAAGCAATTTAGATTTTTTTTTGTACCTGTTCTTATCCATAAAATGCATTTTTCGTTAGTGATTTGTGAGGGTTTTCGAAGCCTTAGACAATTGATACAGGGTAGCAAATCAGAAATTAAATCCATGTGTTTTTCTAAATGGAACTTTAAAACAAAGTTTCATTCTGGGGAATTTTATATCACAGCATATCTACACTTACTTTAATCTGCAGATTCATTTGAAGAAACAGAATAGAACCATGCAGGGTACTTTTTATTTTCTTGAACTCACGCTATGCCTAGCACCAAAAAATTACTACTTGACGCTGAGACCAGTGTGGGAGTACCTTAGAAGAGGCACGTTTAAATGCTTTTGAGCTGTAAACTAAATGACATGGAACCCATCATTGCTGGAGGCTGACGCTAATTTTGACAATTCTATTAAAGCTATTACAAATTAGCATGGAGTGAACAAAGGGCTCAATAGGCCATCTACTGTTTCATCATCCCAAATCTTGAAAGCTAGTGCTGATGTAAATTTAACCATTTTGAACTGCTCTACACCATAAAATAAACAGAAAACGAATCTAAACTACGAATGGCAGCAAAATAAAGCACAATACCGCCAAATTACCCATCTGGGTCCACAGGTTTGTGTTATGTTTGCCCACTGGGTATTCAATGTTTGCTGAAAAGAAAGTCAAAGATGTAACTACAAATCAAGCCGTGAAGTCTCAAGTTGAACTAGTAAATCTCACTAAATGAAACCAATCCGTCAATTTGTAACTGCACATCAGTGACTAAAAATAAAAATGCACTAGAAATAGCTATATTGACTGTGCAGCCGTCTAACTCGTGAAGTCATGACTGTTTCTCTATGGATTAGTTTATCTCGCCAGCAACTTGTCAGGGTTGATTAAAAGCATTTCCTCTTGGGGAATCTTGTTGGAGCATTGCACTTGTGGATGATGATTACTTTTCTAATGTGCCAAAGCTGAAAGGTCTTAAATCTCAAGGGAAAAATGATTTTCTACCTTTTCTAAATTTGGCCGCTAGCTGCAATTTCTCATTAAGAGTCTGCCACTTGGAGCCAAGAAAAACACCTTCAACTATCAAAATGTGCAAGCCCAACGTTATGTAGTAACATGAAAAATTTAAAAGGTAATATATCAAAAAGCAATATATGTATATATATTTTTTCACATAATATGGTAGGATGCCCTTAAATCATTGCAACAATGACCAAATGCAAACAATGAACCAGCAAAGTAATGAAGGTCTACAGAGAACATGAAGCAAGTTTATTATATAATTTCCCATCTATCATTATTTTTCAAAGTATTTCTTTTATTTATTTATTTTTGTTTGTTTGTTTGCTTTAACCAAATCATCGTGTCACAAGTCAAATTAAGCTACTGGCATAAACATACAGTTTAATGGCAAGGATCATTTCATTGTGAGTGGAGCAAACATTTTTATAATAATAAAAAAAATCTAAGCAAACACTTCAAGTGAAAAGCCCATCATATACTATAATGCTAACCAAAAGCTGTTTTAAAGTTTGTTTTTAGGTACTTAATTATAGAACAGCAGAGCTTGAATCATTGGTGCACGCTCTGATATGGATTTCACCTCACACTGAAAAAAAAACCTCTCGATTTAACAAGCAGCTCTTCTCATTCCCAAAATGAGAACAGGAGAAAACTTTCACAGTAACAAGATTACTTTTTATTTTTCTCAAGGTTTTAATGTTTAGTACTTTAAAGGGCTTCAAAGTCTACTTAATGTGTATTTAACTTTTCTGGTATTAAAGTAATAAAAGTATTGGCATAAGCTGTTTATAGTATATGTATGCTCTAACATAATTAAAACTGATTTCATGCTGAAAGGATTTATTACTGGATGTATTGAATAATGCGTCATGGCCACAGTTGTAACAGATGGCAGTTATTTATCTTTAAATTGGCGAGTTAATGTTTAATGGTGATGGTGGTGCTTTCAACTGAGATGATCCATCTCTCACATTGTTAGAGTGAAACCTGAGGCTTTGGACAATGGAAAACATCCTTCCAGCTCCCTCTTTCAGTCCCGCTACCTGTTACCTGACATCCAACAATAGGCTACGACTATGCAGTGAAGCTTATTTACGGTTAAGACATACTTAAAAGCATATTATCAGGTAAACATATGGAAAGCCGGCAGTTTTCAGCTGTCGATTCTTCAATAAATTAAGTAAACAACTTTTTTTAAACTTTCAATCACCTCTGCTACTTTCAATTGTCATGCCATGATTTTTTTAAATTTATGTGTTTATTTAGCTTTTATCTTATCCAGGTAAGCATCTCATCATCTAAAGTAGGAACCCACATAGCAACTTATATGACAAAAACCCCAACTTTTTTTTGACCTTATGCACTAAGATTGGATCAGTCTGTAACCAAGCATGAGTTCTTTTGACAGGACCATCACCTGTAAAACCGATAAACAGGATGAGGACGTTTTTTGCTATACGACTATGTCTCCTGTCCTGCATGTCCCTTTTTCTGCAGACTGTCCTCTGGCTTTAGATGCATCTGAGCTCTATAGGTTTCCTGGAGTTCTGGAGGAAATTGGAAGTAATTACTTGCTCAAGAACTTAACCTAAAAATCCAGGGCGAGTTTTCTCTGGGAAGCATTTAGAATCACTTTAAAGTTTGGTATTTTGAGGCTAATTGTAAGGCAGATAGCAGTGTTGATATAAATCTTTTATTGTGTTTTCACGAGACTAGAATCCAGCCAAACGCTGGATGGGCAGAGGTGGGCAGAGTAGCTGCAGTGAGTATACCAGCCTTTCAAGCAACTATTACTCTTCTGATCATTTATGGATAGGCAGCTTCAACAGAGCCCCCCAAACACACACACACACACTCACACTTTTACTTAATGATGTATACAAACACACAGCCACAAACACACACACACGCACACACCTTTGCAGGTTCCTGCTGATCAAACACCACTCAGCAGAGGATTGAGGAGAGATGTGCTCTCAAAGGGAGTAATTAAAAAAAGTGAGTGATGTCAAAAAGCTCCAACAACTCTTTCTCTCCGGGCTATTTGCATCAGCCTTGAGACGTCCACTGCGGTCTTCGCGTCGTCCTTTCTTATCTTTTATTAGTTTGCATATAGCTGAGTGCTAAAGCGGTGAATTAGTGAGCTCACTTGGCTGGGAAACAAAAGGGGGCTGACCGAGCCAGGGCTTTCTGATCTTTTGATTTGCTAAATGATGTTTTTAAAGCCACTGTGGATGTAGTGGAATTAACTTTGACCTCCTCCTCCTTTGGTTTATTTGGGAACTATGAGGTTTAGACAAAAACATAATAAAAGCTAATCTTGGTACATGTATTTAGTCTCATAATAGAGCTGTATTGTCCTTCAATGGGCTCTATCAACTCTATTATAGCAGCTAAATAGCTTGAGTGGAGAAAAACTGTAAATCAATTAATTGTATGCTTTTGTGCTTTTCCTAATTATTGTCATTTGAGCTCGTACTAGTGACTGATGAGCAACATATGCTATCTTGCACACTTACTACATTACAGCAATGCAACTCTAAACCTGAGAGGTTTATTCATATTAAATCCAACTGATGGACATAATTAAAAAAATTCTAATTCTTTTCGGTTCAGTTCTTACATTTATTAAAAGAAAAACCACACAAGAATTAGATCCTTTTTAGATCTTTTTCTTGGCCTCAAACTGAACAGAATGCATAATCACAGGGGAGTAAAAGCTTTAGTCCAGCGAAGTATTCCTCTGCAAGTTAATAGCATCAGATCTGTTGTAGAGTATCTGTGTTTCTCTTTCATTTTGTCTCAGTAATAATTCGATCGAGTCTCTTTAGTTGCCACTTGGGCCAAAAAACCTTTTTTCTTACTGCAGTAAATTAAACTGTTCCCCTGTTGGCCCAAGTCTCTCTTTTTTTTTAAAAACCTGGTGGGATCAAGTTAATCCAGCATTCAGAGGAACTGACAGTTTACTAGTCTTGATCTTTTAGATTTCTTCTTTTATCTTGATGCTGCACTCCTTGGTACCAAACAACCAATACGAGCCTTCCTCTCCATCTCCTAGTAGCAGAGAGAGGCCAGGGGTTTGTTTGATTAAGTATATTAATTGAGTCTGCCATACTCATTGATGTTTTATTTGGCTCAGGTTTACTCAAGCTGGAATCTCTGTCCATGGATCTGAAACATCAGTAATCCAAATGTAGTGCGTCATGATGAATCTGTGAGAGTTTCCATGGTGCTGTATGCAGTAGACTGATTTTTTAATTGTGCCTTTTTTTTCTCTCTTATTACACCTTAGATCTAAAATCGGAGTTCTCAGAGTGTGTCCTTGGGTAACATTTTGTGCATTCCATGAGGAGGAAAAAATTAGTAGACTAAATATTCATAACAATGAAATCACACGTTTTATTCACGTATGTGGTTGGAGTCTCAGAATACACATTTTTCACTAGCGACCAGTGGTTACCTGGGCAACTCTCAGCTTTACAGCTTTACCTACATACTGTGGTATGTGTGCAGGTTACACACTAGTGATTAGAGATCAATAGAGGTTAGGTAGGTCAGTTGAACTAGTCAACCCCCCCCAAAAAAAGAAAAGAAAAAACAGGTAGAAATGGGCAGCAGGAAGAGCAGGAAGATCAGATACAGACTGCTGTGTGCTATTGTACAGTACTGTTGTAGTATTGTTATGATATTCCTTTAATACACTTTAACCTCCTAAGATCCGGAAGACAAAATGTTTTGATATGAATTTTTTTCAAAATTGTAATTTATTTTTACTTTTTATGTTCTGCTTCTGTCCTTTGAATTGGACATCAGGTCTTGTTTGATCACAGAATGATATGATGGCTGAGTTGAGCAGAAAGATATATAGATATATAAAGACAGATAGAACTGTAGAGGTGGAGTCAGGAGCTGTCAGCTGTCATTTTGCCTCGAGGAGCCTGGGAAGGGGCAAAATGACCACCCCCAAAGTCGATTATGGATAAAAAGTATTGCATAAGCTGGGGCTCTGAGGTTGTGGGATTTGGTTTGGAATCATGGTAATGGACTGGTTCTTATATAGCGCTTTTCTACTCTTCTGAGCACTCAAAGCACTTTACACAACTTGTGCATTCACCCATTCACACAAGCACTTCTAAATACAAGTGCAAACTAATCTACATTCACACACATTCATACTCCGATGGATGCATCGGAGAGCAATTTGGGGTTAGTATCTTGCCCAAAGATATTTGGCATGCAGACTAGGGGAAAGCAGGAATCGAACCACCAACCTTCCGATCAGTAGATGACCTGCTCTACCGCCTGAGCTACAGCCACCCCATCATTGGGCTTGTTACATTCTGTTTGGAATTTAATTTGTCAGTTCCAGTTTTAATGCTGCCTGGAAATGATCAAGAAATCTAAAAGATCAATTGCCTTTAGAAATGACCATTTCCCTCTTGTTTGTGTGCTGAGTTTTTCTAAAACCTTGTTGTCTATTTCATGTTCGATGGAATCAGAGGACCACCCATTTGGTGGTTGTGGGCAGCGGTGTCCTGTTTTCATGTTTCATCCTGAAAAAATATTTCAGTCCAATTTTAGCATGGTTGAAATTGAACTGATAAAGACAGGAGACATACAGTTTAATGCACTTTTAGGATATATATTATTAACTACATAAATCAGCAGGATAAAAGAAGAAATCAAACTTTTAGCTGGCGCGTGTCTGTGAATCACACACATTTATACAAATAGATTTATTAGTTAGGTTTAGGAAAAGATCATTTTATGGCTAAAAATAGATATTTAACATGCTGACAAAGAAGATGAACAAATTTTAACAAGCTGTGTTCATAAACTGTTATAAAAGTGGATGTGACATCACACACTGGTCTTAAACTCATTGTCACTGTGGTAATTTGGAGTCCGATATGACCTTCAGTTTGCAAGCTGCATACATAGCTAACTGCTGAATCCTAATTAGTGCTTAGTAACAGACTTATAAAATACTGAAATTTCACTCACCAAAACTAAAAAAGAAACTCGTGCTATGCAGTAAACTAGCACCATTTGTCAGATAATTGCAATTAAATGCTCCCAAAGGCACAGACACTACAAGTGGTTGGATCTAGCAGCATGGAGGTAAGGGCCTAGCAGACATGACTACAGCTTCCTGATGGGCACATGTCAAAGTAGCAACACCAGTAATTGACTTATTAAAAAAATGAATCCCATCTAGAGTATTTGTGAAGTGGGGAAACTATCAATAGAGGGCAAAACTACTTTAACTTTAAAATGTTTAACTACTAAAACATTTTACTGCTGTAAAGTCATTTTATTATAAAAGTAATATATGCAGATTGATTTGCTTTTGAAGTTGCCACTGAAAGAAATAACATTTTTGGCACTTTTGGCAAATCAGATTAATTTTTTTTTTTTTTTACATACCACTTACAAGTATTATTGATGCCAAGCTATGAATAGCCATCAGGAGATCAGTCACTTATTAGGCTGTATTATGGTGTCTTAGGTGGACGTCTATCACAGTAGCTGAATTGTGCAATCTCCGTGAATTACATTTTTCCCTCCTTCTGGAACACATCAGACATTTTAATGCATTAGCTTTCTAAGGCATAATCTATCATAAAGAAAGGCGATAATGTCACAGCTGTCTGCGTCTGGCTATATTTATCCAATATGCGGTTTGCCAGCAGGGTGAACTCACTGTAATCAAATGCCCAGTGTTAAGTATAGACTGAGTGGACTCTATGCAAATAGGTGAGAAAAGAAACACAAGTCTACATGTTACATGAGAATTTCAATAAGGAGAGATCATTTAGAAGAACTGAACATGATTTATTGAGAGAGTGAAATTAAATAATGTATTTGTCGATTAAACTCTGATGACCCTTCATGGCAGAAAAGAATCCCAGCGTTGATTTAGGACAGGATCCTCCCGGAGTCTAGATGGTGGTGAAGATGAAGATTGAGGCTTGGTGGATGGAGTTCTGAGAGAGTTGGGTGTGGTGGAGATGGGGAGGAGGTGGGCTGCACGAATGAGAGTCTGAAAGGGAGAATGGCAGAGTACTCAGATTTAACAACGCAGAATGGAGGCAGATTGGCTCAAAGGAGGCAGGCAAGAAGATGATAGGACTGTAATGATGTCAGTACTGACTCAGACAGCGTGGGAAACTGGTGTGATGTAAAGAACAGACTAGTAGCCGAACGCTCAGGAAAGAAGGCAGACAATTACATTATTATTGAACTTACACATAAGCTTCATTTTGATGTGTAGAAAAAAATGTAAAAGCCATATTTCAAAACATCATCTCGCCGTGTAAATACAATGAACTTGTGCGCAGGTCATTCGACATCTTTCACTTGTGACATGTAAGCTTTGACATGAAAAATAGCAGCACATCAAAGGGTCAAATGGGGGGGGTTATATATTTATTTATCATTTATTTCATGCTAAGGCTGTTTTTTTTTCTTTCTTCCGCAGCAAGTGGTTATAGCAATTCGAGAAGGTGTGAACCCGTCAGGAAATTCATCCAATCAGACGAGCCTCTGGGACATGAGTTCCTCCTTTTTCTTTGCTGGGACTGTTATCACCACCATCGGTAAGCAGAGAAATTTCTCATTCGGTTGTGAAATACAATGGAAATGCAAATAAATTGTAAGAACAGTGTAGAAGCATTGTGGCTACAAGTGGATACACTCAGTCCCAGTACCAAAAAGTGGGAGCCAATGCCTGAACAGGCCTTAAATAGTTGTTTTAGTTGAATACTTGTCCTGACCCAGTTTGGTCTATAGCAGCCTCCCACTTGAGATTATCCCAGTAAATAATTTTGTACCTCATTTGCAAATTTGAAGTGCCCTCAATGTTAGCTACTGTGCTCTTTATACATAACAGAACTTAAATGTCCAACTTAAATATTTAGTAATGTAATTTGGCTTCATACGGGCAAAAAAACAGCCTGAAACTCAAACACACTTCCCTTTTTTCCATCATCTCTTTTACACCATTTGCTCTCTCTCTGTCACCTCCAGCTGTAAGAGCTTGCTAATCAGAAAAAAGGAATGGCACACACACAAACACCCACACAACCGGTTTGACAGCTCATCTGGCTCTTCCAATTGGACCATGACAGTTCGCCATGTCTGTTCAGTGGGCTGTTGGGCTCCATTTCACATCTGTTGCACCTTGTCAGAGCTCACCCTCCTTTAAAAACACCTTAAGTGTGATCTTGATAAATATTTTAGCATCAGATTTTACTTGCTAACACTAAGACTTCTCCTGCAACCTCTTTCCAGATTTCTAGATTTTGGTGCACTGCGCCAGGCTTGTGCTTGCAGTTCTGCTCATGAAAAATTCTCCTCCAAACACACACACACGATGGGTATAACATATCTGTGTGGTGGGCTGTTGAGCTTCATTTCATATTTCCTGGATTCTGTCACAGCTCATCCTTGTGATAAAATGTTGCTAATGCATTGCATTACCATAAATGGATTTTGCCTTCTGGCTTTAAAATATGCTTCCCCTCGAATTTATTACAAAAAAGCAAAAACTGCACTGTGGGTTTTTCGTCTGCTCACCTGAGACTGAGTATGTTGACTCTCTTTTACACTCCTGTGCTCCAGTGATTTACAGATGTCAAGTTTTCTCAGTACAAGCAAGTTTACTTAGATTTCCTATGCAATGTAGTGCAGTAAGTGATGCAGAGAAATGAAAGAGCTCTATTGCTTTAGTTTAAAAACTAATTAAAAAAGCATGAAGCAACCAATACTGTCTGAAATTAAGAAATGAAATCTTTTTTGGTAGTAAACTGTGCTTGAAATTGGATTTTGCCGCAGAAGTCTCGATCCCGGGTGGTGATTTTGTTTGTAGTATCTCCGATGGTTGTTCGTGCAAACAACATATAATTGGTGCTCTGTCTGTTGGCAGTCGTTTTAATTTTTCCTTACTGGAACAAAATGTTCTGTGGCCTTTGTGCTGCTATGCAAAGACATCGTGCTTTAGAGAAGCCATTGCTTAAGCCATTATGTCATTTTTTGTCAGCGCACAGCCTGTAAAGAATCTATTAAGAGTCCAGACAGGAAAACATTTCTGAAGCCATATCAAACATTACATTTCATACACACACACTCCTTTGTTTATGTGATCTTTAATTGAATGCCCATTATTGAAACATAGCATACCCCCCTTCATCGTTGCCCTTTATCAAGGAAATGAACTGGAATAACTTTGTGGGATCGGTTGCCTCTCCTGCCTCCTTCCTACCCTCTCCTGGGAGCAAAAGAGCAGTAATCATTGATCTCACAGCATTTTTCCCCCATGCGATTTCTTTGTTAAGACTGGTATACTCGGAAATTCACATTTCTACTGTATTTACAAATGATTCATTATTTATAGACTCTAAATATTTTATTTTTCATTCATACAACTTTGCTCCTTTTGGACTCTGTTGGAAGGTTGTTTTTACAAGAACATGTTGTGACACGTTGTTCAATGGTTTTCTATAAAAAGGTATATTTTTATATATTTTTAATACCACCTCAAACCCACTGTACCAACATCTGATTCAAGGAAAGAGAAAGAGCAACCAAACCAAGAGCCTTTGTCTTTTTGTAGCTAATGAAGTCACTCTGTTAAATGTTGTGCAGCTGGTTTTCTCTCCCCGTGTCACTTAATGAGTTTAGAAGGAAGTCATTAAGCTTTTACTGTCCACTGCAATTGTCATCGCTCCTACGAGAGATTGCACAAGCCCTGACGTGTTACTATATGTAATCATCACATAATCCACTCAATTGTGTCGTGAATGAGGCGATCCAGGGCTCCTCCTAAAACTTAAGGTTAATGTAGTGTTCATGAGGCCATGCTCTGAAACTAACTCAAGAATACTTTTCATGCTGTTTGAAGTCTGATATATTGCAAGTCCTGTAGGAAAACAGTATCTCGGCAGAGCAGAAGGCAGATAATGTATTTTTAAATGCATGACTTCTTATGTTTTTAGATATTTTAAGAAAATATGTGATGCTTTAAAATTGGCTATTTTTGCCAAGGGCTGTCACACTATCAGACTATTACATCACAGTTACAGTCACACAGTAAATCAGTATATTAACAATATCATTCTGATATCTGCATAAAAGTATGAAAAAATAGCAAAATGCTCAGAGGATTGTAGGTATTGTTTATTCCATTACTGTGCAAAAGTCTTGAGCCAGTCATTATTTCATTATATTTTGCTTCCGAGGACCAAGACTTTCTTAAAATTTTTTCAAAGTGGTCTTGAGTGGTCAATTTCAGTCCAGTACTTGAATGCGACAAGCACAGAATAGTATTTTTACACCATCTAAGTGATTAGCAAAGAGCTATGAGCTGAACACTTGGCATGTCTCAGCATAGTGTAGCCTTAAATTTTTTAGGAAACCGGACAAGTAGAGGACAGAAGAACAAGTGATAAGACTAAAAAAAAATCTACAGATGGACAGTATCTGAAAATCCTGTCTTTTAAGAATCAGGAAAAATAAAAATCCAACGAAGACCTAACATAGGACCTGTTCGGGGAAACCTCATGAGAAATGGTCTCAGTGGAAGGGTGGGTGTCAATTTGCCAGTCTTAAGGAAGGGAATCAGGTAGAAAAGGCAGAGGTTTGCCAAATGACTAGAACTAGACTGAAAATAAGTGGCAACGAGTAAAATTTTTCTTTCAAATCACTGTCACTATGCACAGAGGTGGTCAGGAGAGAGGCACAACAATGAGTGTGTACAGCCATGTGAAACACATGGTGGAGGTGCTGTCATGGTTTGGAGCTCAGTCAGTGGTTTTGAGGGTTTTGTCAAAATTGATGCAATTAAAAACACAGAAAAGTACCGTCAGATTTTGATCCATATGGAAGTCGCCTGATTAGATACATTCTAATTTTTCAGCTTTACTGCCAGTGCAGTAAAAGCATATCTGGTTAGAAAAACATACAATAGAACATGATCAGTCATGGATTGGCCTCCCCAAAGCCCCAACCTCAGCATTACTGAAGTAGTGTGGGATCATCATGCTAGAGAATGAATCAAAAGGCAGCTAAAAAGGAGCTTTGAATGTTTTTTTTATGAAGTTTGGCGAACTATTCCTGAAGATTACGTAAAGAAAAAAATGCGAGAGTTCTAGCTGTGTTGAACGATAAAGGTGGTTCACACCAAATATTGACTTTCAAACTTGTTAGAATTGTATAAGCTCTGTTTTCGCCTTATACTCGACTATACTTATAATGTATGTCCATGTATGTTTGCTTATGTTTCAATGACAAAACATTTTTTTTATTTTTCATTTATATCTGTCATGATTATAATCAATATGTAGTCAGCATGACACTCCTATTAATGATTTATTATTTGATAATTTATGCAGAACTAGGTCTTGATGCATTCTCAATCATCCAGGAAAGTAAATCTCCAAAAGTTGATTCTGTTCATCTGGACGCTACGCAAAACGCTACGTCCAGATGAACAGAATCAACTTTTGGAGATATGCAGAACTAGGTAACAACATCCCCTAATGAATACCACAGATGTCTCCTACCAAATGTGACTAATACCCTTACTGTGCTAAGCTTTTATGTCTGCTATTGAAATAAAACAAAAGACGAGCTTAGAATATAAACGAGAATTAATTCAGGAAGAAATGAATTAAGTACAGGTTCAAATTAGAGAGTTCCTGCTTCTCATTTGTTTTGCAGTGTCACCCGCAGGTTAAAAAACCTAATCCGACATCCTGTCTCCCATTGTACTGATCTTAAAATTACTGAGCCATGATTGACAATTTTTCTCACATTAGGTGTCACCCTACTCCAATGTGAGCATGGAAAGTTGTTAGAAGACACCCTGCAGCTCATTTCCTGATACAGATGACTACATTAATGAAGAAAAGTGGATGTAGTTCATTATGCAGATGCCTTATTAAACGTTAAATAATGAAATTGATATTGCATTTTGATGGGTGTGTGGGGTCAGGAATATGAAAGGCACAGGGCTTGTTTTTAAACAGGATGTTGACTTTCATAACCTCCATTTGATTTTCTAGCTGCAGCTAAAAATGGGTTTGGGGATTAGAACAAAGGCATTAAACCTGTAATAAACTCATATTTTTGTTTCTCAGGTTTCAGAGGTACAGCTCAGTGTTCATCGTTTCATTTTTTCCCCCCATTTTTCATTCATGTTAGAGTTGGCTGAGAATAGAGGGTGTGAATAATAAGCTTTTTTCTGAGTCAGAGACGTTACGCTGCTTCTACTGAAATTTCTCAAAGCTTTTCTTTTGTACCTCTCAGCAATCATATCATAGCACAGTCAGACTTCGTGAAAATCTTCTTGTCTGGCAGGTTTTGTTTTGTGCAGCCTGTAATGAATGAAGTTCTGAAATTCAGATTTTTTTATCTGCTTATTCATTCATTTTGATTTGTGTTATTTCAGTAATTGCATTATATGTGGTATAGTATGACGATGTCTAAGGCAGGACAGACAGGAAGAAAAAGGGAGGGGAGCAATAGGGGAAAGATAATAAAAGGATACATTACAAGTAGAAATGCACAATGCATCAGTTCTTGTATAAAAAAAGAACAGACACAGCACGTGGAACACACCAGTTATAAAATACACAAATACATAAATCAGCAATCTTCTTGTAGTGTGAGTGTGAGAGCATGTCCAAAGGCAGACAGACATGGAACCAGAGTCCCAGAGGACCAGAGGCAAAGGGGAATCAACCTCGCTAGAGACCTGTCACCCTGGTACAAGTCGAGAATAGGGTTCCAGGTTTCCAGGCACCCAAGAACCACCTGGCGAGCAAATACCACCCCAAACCAGTGGCAAACTGGGACTGCAAAGACCCTCAATGTCTAACTTGCAGATAAAATTGAGGGGCAGTGAAGGGATGAATGGGGCCACTGCACCAGCCCCACCAACCCCAACCCAACAGCCTCTGGGTAATGCACTGCCCCCCAAGGCCTATGTGTGTGGTTATATGTTGTAAAAAAATGATGTTATTATTAGAGTTACTAATCAAAAGGGGGGTCGGGGTGAACTACTCGATCCACAACCCCCCCCCCAAGACTTGGAGCTCATCTGCACATTGCATCACAATAAAGGGACGAGACAAACTGGTCTGGGTCTGAGACAAGCTCCCTGAGACAAGATGCCCTAACCCACCCAACTGGCCCACGAGCCCTGGAGGCACAGACCGGACATTCTAACATGGGTCAGCCCACCTTACACATCGAGGTGGCCAGTGGGGGGGGCAGACCACCCCCGCATCAGGAGACCTGGCAACGATTTGGTTGCGTTGCTTGTTGTGTAGTATTGTTTACCTGCTCATTTGCTTGCATGCTTCTCTGAGCCCCAGGGACTTAGTTATTTGGGTTTTGAACTTTGCACATAAATCTGACTTTTTAATCTAAATAAACAGACCTTCTGTTTAATCAAACTAGTGTCTGTTTTCTGCATTTGAGTCCTTCACTCTTCATGTTCCATTTCATTACAGAAGAAAAACCAAACACTTTTTCACTAGATTTTTCATGATTTAAACTGACAAGCATGATATAGCAAAAGCAGAGAGAAATGAGAGGAAAAAAATGTGCAATTTCATGACTGAAAGCTCAGAGAAATGTAAAACAGGTGCAACTATGAATCAACAATGACCTTTAACTTTTATGTTAGAAAGTATGCAAATTGTACATCAAAACTATGTTCTGCTCCAAAGCATAGAATAATTTGAAACATAACATCACTGAAACTGTCAAGATCCACTCAGTTTTTATCTGTGTGTGTGCCATTTCTCTCAGGATTTGGGAACATCTCTCCTCACACAGAAGGTGGGCGGATCTTCTGTATAATCTATGCCCTGCTGGGGATTCCCCTATTTGGATTCTTACTGGCTGGTGTCGGGGACCAGTTGGGAACTATTTTTGGGAAGGGCATCGCCAAAGTAGAGAAGATGATCGTGGTAAGATATGTTCTCTATCCATCAGTGACATTATACATAAATAAATTTTGAACAAGTGAAATTTTTTGTGAATTTAGATTAAAAATGAATACAAATCTGTTTATAAGGTAGATAAGCACTGACTTTTATTACGTTGAAGAGTGTAGCATGTGGTAGATTCCTAAAAGAAAGACAAAGAAAGTTGAGGGCCTAATTATCTGATGTTTTTCATTTCCTGATGTACTGTCCTGCTGTTTTCTCATTCTTTTCATAAGAAACATATCATGATTATTTTGTTTTTTGCTGCTAAATATTATGCCAATTTATTCCACAAAGACCAAAATACTCTTCAGCTATTTACTTTGAGTATGAAATCTGTTATTCTTCAGTAAAAGTCAGCTGAAATGATACATCCCCTCAAAAGGTAGTTTAAGAGTCTCCTGTTTCAGTATAAAAGCACTGACAAAAGCATTTTGTCAGGGTACTGATTTTGACGTATAGCTGGCTCTGTCCCTCCCCGGGGAGGAAAAGACAGGTTGGAAGGTCATGTAGACAATGGAAAAAGATGGACTGCCACCTGCTGAACTCACTGCTGTGCAGTGAAGGTGCTGAAACCCATCAGCTTCACTGGTCCCCATGGAGATACAGTGATGCAGTTTTAATTTGTTTTCTATAACATTTACTGTAGATTACCTTTCAACTGTGCATTGTTGTACAATGCTTTTTTGAGTGCGATGAGGACATAAGACATCACAGACAGTGATCTGAGGGCTGTCTGCTCTTTATACTTTACCTCTGAGGTGCTGTGCTTTGGTCTTACGTAACTGCAGAGGAAAAGGGCATGATACTAAGAGACCCAGCTGAAAGCAGTCACCATGAGTGCAAAGGCACCACAAAAAAGGACAGCGCGCAGAGTATAATGCACAGTAACTCAAGGAAAAGATGAACTCCGGGGATAATGAGGAAATGAAATGTGCATGCTGTTGTTGAAGCAGTGCAAGCGCTGACTGTAATGAATCAATTAGCATACAGTATCTGCTACTAAAAATGTGGTAAATCTGTTATTAGAGCATTTCCAAGGGATGTCAAGTCATGGGTGGGCGTTCCATCTGAGAGTGAAAATTATGTCAGATGAACTTCACAGCTTGATGTTTGAGATGTTAGAAAACATACAATTTATTCCCAGGAGAATGTCAAAGAAAGTGACTCATTACAATGTTCAGATCCAAATATATAAATAAATAAAAGCATGTGGACAAAAGGCTGCTTGTTTTTTGTTGTTGTTGTTTTTGTTGTTGTTTTTCCAGTTATTACATTATATGTAGTATACAGTATGACAATATCTAAGGCAGGACAGGCAGGAAAAAAAATGGGCTGGGGGGGGGGGGT
>VUQG01044124.1:24842-42794 GCA_015106755.1 Etia nguti | reverse complement strand
TTAATTAAACATGTTTTTTTTTTTTTTTTTTTTAAACATGACATCATCAAGTGTTGCATGCTATTTTAAATGTTGTTTATTGATCATGTGTTTACTATCCTGGGCTTTGTTTGGTTTTTAAAAACAATATAGCATTGTATGTTTCCAGTGTGTTAATGTATGGTATGTCACATTAAATCATGACCACTTTTTTGAATATTTAGAATAAAAGATTTTATATGAAAAAGGTCATTTTGTTTTTGTTCTAAAACGTTTTTTTTTTTTACAGCATAAAAATTTGTGCTTTAATGTAACATTTTACAAATCCAATGATAAGACAAAAAAGATTGTATGTCTGTATATCAGTGGTTTCTACTAAAGATGCAGAACTTTTAAAAAAAATGTATTATATGGTTTTAGCTTAATATTATTAACCAAATAGCTGAGCACTGTAAATTTCGACAGATTAACACAGTAACAGTAAATATTGCATTTGTTAGTGAGTACATGGGGCATATTTAGTGTCATTATTCCTGCTACAAGTGTATAGTAAGATGGAGTAACTGAAAATAAGCAGCTTTCATGCTCATGGTAATAGAATAACACGTCACTACTGCAGCAAAACAAATCGTGCTGTTAAATTACAGTAAAGTACCTGAAGCTAGATTTCTTTTGGGCAACAGTATTTTAAAATAAATCCTGTAGAAGACTGGTAAAATGGGACTAATGAGCTCTGAACTTTGCAGCAGAATTATGGATAAGCTGAAACCTTCTGATAAAAACCAGAAACCTTCTGATAAACTCCACATTGGAGTTTAAGCTCAAATCAGAATCTAAAATAAGACTTTTGCTGTCAGCTAATGTACCTAACGTATGAACTAACATTTCATGTTTGATTTTAGGCCCAGTTAAAAAAAACTTATATTTTGTCTTTGTTAAGTTTTAAGAGGTTTGCAGTGATCTATTTGTTAATGTCAGTCAAATACAGTGCTAGAGAGTTCAGTACTTCATCTAACTCAGATAGGTATAGCTGTGTATCATCTGCACAACTTTGGTAAGACATGTGTGGTAACACTGTGTGAATAGGTTGCCAAGTGGTAGCACATATAAGGTCAAAAGTAATAAAAGAAGACGGCTGCCTTGTGGAACACCACAGAAAAAAGTCAAGAGTGGCTCATACCCAATCTTTCCTGTCAGTGATATATGATCTAAACCAGGAATGTCAAACTCATTTTACATGGTGGACCACATACAGCCCACTATGATCTTAAGTGTGCCAGAAGAGTGAAGATAGTCCCTTTCTCTAAGTGTAAAGAAGTTTAACTACACATTTACAGAAAACTATCTACAGATATTGAGCAATTTCAACAGTAGGTTTCATTTTTTCTACAGGATAAAGAAATGCTGCTGTTCCACAATTCTTTGGGCTTAAATTGGAAGAAGTAAATGTGAGGAAAGGGTTCTGGCAGCTCATTGCCCAGACTCTCCTGTAATTATAAAACAGGAAGTTTCAGTTAATTTACAGGAAATGTCCTATTTTTTTTTCTTAGGGTGGCACTTCTATAGTAGATTATTCAATTGTCTATTCAATTATCTATTGCTTAGTTATTTTGGTGTAGTATGAATGACAGTGATGGATGTATTTATCAGTAGCACAAGCTGTAAAATAAAAAATACAGTTAAAAGACCAAAATCTATGCCCTCATTCACATTTTCTGAAGATGTCCAGTAGGACATCTTTTGTATGAAAGGGAAGGGTTGATCTGTAATAAGTTTGAAGGTTTTAGTCTGTAATTAGTTAGTATACTAGTATCAAAGTTTGATTGCTTTAGTGGTTTATCTGTGGTTGTTTTAAAAGCAGAAGGAAAACCTCCAACCTCAAGTGTTAAAGATCATTGCAACAGACTCAGAGAATCAGTGAAAATGTGTTTCAGAGGAGTGAGGACTGGATCTAGTTGTGAGGTGGAGGATTTGCACTGCCCCACAAAAGGTACTGTCTAGATTTCCTACCACTTGGACCTAAAGGCTACAAATACTGCTGTGTAAGTTTCCTGGAAGTAATATATCCCAACATGAATATCAGTCATAGTGGTGCTTGCTAGCTAGACTATAACACTGTTAACCACACAAACACTGAGGGGGTCTACTGAGAAGCAAGTTCAACACAAGAAGAATTTATTTATTTTGGTTGGCTGGAGAAAAACTAAAATATCAATAAGAGATAAAAGGTGGTTAGAATGGCGGTTATCAAATCGCTGTGGATGAGAACATGTGTTTGGTCTTGAGTACAAGTTGCAATGGTGATCTATTCATCCATTTTCTTCCCCTTATCCAACTGAAAAAAATTTATTATTAAAATTTATTTTAAAAAACCCAAACATTACCAGGGTCAATATCCAGCAGAAAAACACACAACTGACTATTAACAGGGAGGCTAATCATTTTGACCCCGGTACTTTTTGGTTTTTGTGCAATCATTTTGTTTAAATATCAATTTAAAAAATAGTCTATTTTAAAACTAGTTTGTATTGCAGTTTGCAGTATAGGGTATTCAACTGTATTCTCAAAGAAGAGATTTACTTTACTAAATCTTTTGTATTTTTCAGTAATGTGTTATTATCTGTGTGTATTTTTACCCATGTGTTAAAGAGATTTAATCTACATTAGGTCAGCCTGTAGCCACAACCAAACTTTTCATTACTAGTTTTGGTTTTTTACAGTGTTTGTTTGAAAATGAATGAAGATTATGAAACTACACCTTAAAAAAAAAGAGAGAGAGAGATAAAGAGAATCAGAGCAATGTGAATTAGAAAGACAATGTAATGTTGCTTTACAACAGCAGAAACACCAGGATTCTTCAATAACTGCCATCTTGCCCAGAATGAACTCTACTGCATTTCTTCTGGATAAACAACGTGTGTTTTCTGTGCACCTCAACAATAAAGGACACAGTAGTGCGGTAATCACGTAAGTAATGACACACACCATGTGATAATGGACAAGTGCTGACAATCTGATCTGAGTCACAAGCTGCAAAATGCTCGTCATGGTTCACAAGCACAGCATGGAATGAGAAGCCTACTCATGAGTGACTGCACTGACACCTTCACTTACCTCGAACGTTTTGTATTGAGAACTGTTTGTGCAATAGTGTACAATTTTTCTCTAGTTCGTCCTCAACTTTCTTCTGTGCTAAATACAGAAATACATAAAGCAATCTGCAACAAAAGCACTGACGCCTCTCCGCAGTCTACTACAGTTTTCCTTAATGAAAACTGACAGGTTACTTAATGACTTTCAAGATGGAGAGTGACATTGCACGTCACCTTCCAGCCTCTGAGCTGTCAACAGACAGACAGGACCATAAGCACATTCTCGAATGCTGCATTTCACCAAGAGGACACAGCTTCTGACTCTGCTCTTTTAAGAAGGGCTATGATTCACTGCTCCTACTATAGCCTTGCTTTTTATTTTGTGGACTTATAACAAAGTGAGTATTTAAACAATTATAATCTACAGGTTTTAGAACTTATTTAACAAATAGGTTGTGTATACAGGAAAACTGCTTTGGCTAGAATTCTGTGAAACCTTTTTTTTTTTTATCTTGCAGCTGGCGGAAGACTTTTACTGTATATAGCTGTTGTGAATCTTTGTAGTCACTCCACACTGAAAAGGCTGCGTGTGATGTACTTAATAGCAAAGAGGTAGAATATTGTATCCTGAAAAACGCAGCCACAGAGCCAACTTGGTTGGAAATTCATTCATTAGTGATTCTGTCTGCAGTGACATCAGAGACAAGCTGTGACTCAGCCACCAACCACAATCGTCTGTAGTTGAAGAGGTACATGTTGAGGTTACCTCACACACTGAAAGCAAGCTGGAACTGTGTGTGGGTGTGTGAGTTGTGTGTGGAAAGACTTTGACAGGTCCTTTGTAGACTTTTCAGTTCTACAGTTTTTCGGCTTATAATTGGCCTCGTGATGACTTTTTCTTATTTAGATATTTCTGTTTCTTCGCACTCATTAAGGGCCGCTGAGCTGTGCAGCTGTGACAACAAAATAAAATAGAAGGTGGAAAATTGCTTTTAAAGATACACACTGTAACACACATTTACTTTTGTTGTTCCACTGCTGCGTTGAACACTGAAATACCCACCTTTTCATTTGGCCTTTAGTCAGTCAATGCTCAATATTCCCAATGAACAATATCTGTATTAGCAACGCAATAAAGCGTTTTAAGAACATACAACATGTTGCATTCAAGACTTCATTTCCCCCCCCCATTTATCACTCTTTCCATTGTGCACTACACATTGTGAAATGATCAGCACCCACACAGTGTTCAAGTGTCACTCTGAGCACTTTTATTTTTTAAATACAGCGTTCCAACCGCTCAGCACTGGGAAGTCAGCTTTCCAGCTCCTTCCCACACCACATACCGCTCCTTCCTGTGTCCATGCACTAAAAAGGGGCAGAGTTCATTAGTTCTAATTCCTCTCACCTGTTGCCTCGGTCCTCCCGGCACAGCACTGTGAGCTTATCGTACCACCCCTCCATTGCAGCAGAGCCAGAAACCACATCCCTGCCACAGACATCCTTTCACCACTAAATAAAAAATGCAATTTGCAGCTTTAAGAAGCTAAAATGCAGACACCAGTAGTATTCTACTAGTAAAAGTAAAGTTTGTGAACTGTATGCAGTGTGAGTCCTGAGGAAATTTAGCCCAGAATTGATAGACAATTTTCAGTTGGTCAGCTTTGTTTTTTTATTTCTCAAAAATATTTTAATGGTTTCGCTGGGTGAGCAACAATCCAGTACTCTGATACTGAATCAGTTGGAATGTTTGTTTGTATTTTATCATATTAATGTATTGCTGCTACTCAGCACAATGTAGTATGGTTGTATTGTACTAGCTGACTTTTCAAAAGAGTGACCTAACAAGCTCTTAACTAGTTAGCAATTGGTGCTGCGAGCATCTGACAGAGCCATGCTAGCTATTTCCTCATCCACCTTCTCAATACACTATTGTAAGCAGCAGGAGGAAGATGGCACCCCCATGCATTTTTCAACAGGTTGCTCTGTGCTGATTATTAAATGTAATTAAAATTTACCACATACTGGGGAAACTGACAAGGTGAGCTATTAAGAAACAAACAAAAATGTCCAGTCATGAGGTATTTAAATGAGATCATCACAAAGCCAATTATAAAAGTCAAACAGGAAACAAAGAGCAGCTCTTTAAAGTCAGATGAACAATATTTAAACTCTGACCTTTCTATCTGAATCTCATTTTCCTATCATGTTCTGACTGTTGCAGAAAGGATATCCTCCCGTGCTGGGAAGATGAATGACATCCTGACCTTTACTTCAATACTTGCCGAGGAACACAAATAGATATCATTTAAAGAAGGTGTCCCTGATAAATAGAAATGACAATTATAAGGCTTTTAAAATATCTTTAAAAGGTATTCTTCAGTGAGCTGATACATTCTAGGATATGACAATTATTCAATCCAAAAATAGTAAACTTCATAATTTGGATCATGAATAGCCATCAAAGAAGCCAGGGCTTACTTTGCATTCTGTAACAGCCTTAAAGTTACGCCCGTTTATGAGAATTTCATCATTTCTCTTCAAACTCCTGCAGATGTTACTGAGAGGTTAAAAGACTTCTGAGAGGCTCAGCAGCAGGAAGTCTTTGCCCAAGGCATTAAAACAAGATTTCACAAGGTCTGCAAAGATTTTTACTCCATTAAACAGGTTTATGATTTGATACCACAGCAGAGATGTCAAGGAGCCTCAGTGACCTTGAAGGTTTTTGTAAACCTGTGTGAAACAGGCTGAAATGATAGACAGTGACAGAATGTCCAATCCCAATTCATAAAAGTGCTTTGGAAACCTTTAGGATTGTCTTTAGTTCATCTGCCCACTGCATGTAAATACCAAAAAAAAAAAAAGAGAGAAAACATTGTAGCGATCATTGTCGAACACAGAAAATGTTCTTGTAAAAAACATCTGAACTATTGAATGGCTAAAAAGAAATGGGGGCCTGTTAGTTTTTCTTGTCAGGTGTGGAGTCATAACAGTTGTCACAGTTCATATTTTTCAATGCTTTGTACCACCTTCCACACCAGCTAAGCTCTGCACGTTGAATGGATGGCCTTTGAAAGGCGAAAGGTGCAGTATCAATGACTGCCTCCATCTGAGCTCCAACAGCTCTTCATGTCTATTTCTGCTCAGCAGAAAATTTCCAGCTAGTGAGAAGTGTATTCAATTTAGATGGAAATGGTACATGATAGTTCATATTATTATTCACAGTTCCAGCTGTCTTTCAGAAAAAGAAACTACTCAAAAGAGAGCAAAAGACTGATAATATTCTCATTATATTCTGTACATTGTTATAGCAACTGTTATAGCGTAAGAATGAATTTCCCCTGAAACTAACCTATTTCTCTACTCACAGAGCAGTCCAGTTTTCAGTTTTCTGCCAAAAGCCAAAAATATGGATACTAAAAATTCTCCACAGTGTGTATGTTGGCTACAATAGGCTCCAGCTCCCGTTAAAGTTTCTTAATTAGAAACTGGACAACCAAAGAAAGAGTAAATTGAAGCTGATTTCTGAATTTCTGCCATGATGAGTTCTTATCAACCTCACAACAATGGCAAATCTAGAGATCACTGTTCCTATCTGTTTGGCAACAAATTGTTACAATATATAATTAAACAAATGGGATTCAACTTGTTAATTATACTGTATCTGTGGAGATAATTACAGATGTAACTACAGGTATATGTTTCAACAGTTATCACAGTCGGGTTAACAGACTTTCCTGGGTTTCCATTGTCTATGTTCAGCAAACCTAAGCGCTCCATGCACACACACATTCTTATACTTGCTGCACAGTGAGGACTTGGTAAAAATACCTACAAAGTGAGGACACATTTAGAGGATAAGACATTCCTGCTCTTATACCCAAGTTTTTCTAGGATTGTGGAAGTGGCATGTACAAGCTTGTTGGTTTCTGTAATGCTGGAAGTGAGGATGATGAGTAGAGCAGGATCCCTTCTGATAAAACTCTCTCAGCCACAATCTTCATCCTTAGCTCAGTAGATGCACGTGTCATACCAACTGGCTGGGCATCATTTAGTTCCTAAGGCCATTCTCTTCTACCAAGGTCAGCTCATTATGTCCATAATGTTCTCATAAGATTGTCACCTTTTCGAAATACATTAGGGCTTTTCACAGAAGATGTCTTGCCTTGCCAAAACAGATTACTCACATCTTCCAGTAACCTGTTTTTAATAATGTCCAGTAGCACGTGATGACTAAAAAAGTCCTTTATATTCTGCTCTTTGAACCTCTCTCTATCCCACCATACACTTATGCACATACGCATCTACATCACTTACACCTACTCAGCTCCTGTATTTATAACTATAATTTGAGTGTGCTGAAGAACTGAAATGAGACATTGTAGGTACCTATAAGTGCAGCTGTTCCTGAGGGACTGAAGGGCATTCACGCATAAGAGCAACTCATCACTGAGGCCAAATTAGGAAGGAGCATTAAATCCATCTGCATACAGAATTCATGCACGACCACACTCAAACTGTAACTTTGATTGCTGTTTTAAAGCACTTGTCCTCTGGGAAATTTAAAATAGCTCTTAAGAACAGGAACACATGAAATGTTGGCTTTACACTGTACATATACAATAAAAAAGGCAACGCTAAAGTTTTTAATGTGCAGATACTGAGTCAGTGCACACTGTTCAGCTACTGGCAGTATACTGTATTTTCAGGTAAATTTCCCCGTCATTTAGAAAACAGGAGATAAAGGGTAAAGGGATATGAAGAAAGTTGTGATATAACCTGTTACACAAATTATGGTCATTACTACTCCCATTGTGAATAATCAGCATTTTCATCAGAGATAAGGACCTACCTCATAATAGCAAAGAAAGGTCAAGAAATACACAAAGAAAGGTGACTCAGTTATTGTGCTCAGTGTCTGAGGAGCAATAATTTCTTCAAAAGTCAAATAAAATCATTGACAAGACTGGAATTAATCATGCAATGACTTCCTCAATTTAAATGTTATATAACTACAGTTATATAATGGTTGCTGGCAGAAAATCAGTGCATCCTGTGGGTTTAAAATACATACAGTATGCTTCTGCATATACCATTATTCTCTCCATACACAAGCAGCTACATTTAGTAAATTATAGCCAGTCATCACAGACAGACATTATCAGGATATAATTAAAACCATATACTCAGTCAGGAAGCAGCTGAACTATTAAAGGTGAATAACAGCAGTTAATTTAGCAGGATTTTAAAAGTTATACAACAGCAGAGCTTCGCCATTTCTGGCCTGCTGCAACAGGTGGGGAAGAGTCTAATAAACAATAGTTTTTAGCACATGTCATGTAAAAATAAAAATAAGGGGGGAAAAGGGAAATCTCAAAGGTAATCTCACACATGACTTAACATGAGATGAGTCCTGCCTCTAAGCAGGAAACACAGGAGAGAGGTGAACACTGAGGAAGAGCTTTCATACTCCATCACATCAAATGTTAGCTTTCAAGTTCTATTTTTGTTTGAATTTTTCCTGCACACACCTACTGTCTGTACCCAGACGCATGCAATCTTGTCAGAGAAGTGGAATTTCTGAGTTATTTTTTCTCTGCTTAGTGCAGCTGCACATTTATTTTTATACTGGCAGCGGATCAAGAGTAGTTTTAAACTAGAGTTACAATAGGGGTTGGTTGCAATAGGGAAAATGAAAGAATAACCAACAGACTTAAAATCCTAATTTTAATTTTAGCTAACTATTTAAGGGTCATGTTTACGGTTGATGCCTGTCCCAGCTGTCACAGGTTTCATCCTGAACAGGTCACGTATCCATCACAGGGCTAACACTGAGACAGACAACCATTAATCCATCCATCCATTTTCCTCCCTTTATTCCATTCAGGGTTGGGGGGAGGCTATCCCAATTGTCATAGAGCGAGAGGCAAGATTCACCCTGGTCAGGTCGCCAGTTTATCACGGAGAGACAACCCTTCGCGTTTCCAAGTTCACCAATTAGCCAAAAATCTGTGTGTTTTGGACTGTGAGAGGGAGCCAAATTATCCAGAACTCTGTGCAGAAATATCCCAAGCTGGCGGGTGAATTAGCCCCAGGACCTTTTTGCTATGAGGCAACATTGCTCTCCACCACACCAACATGTGGAGAAATGGATGGATGGATACATGTTGAAGCTTAGTATGCAGGTTTCCATTAGGAAAGCTCCTACAAACCCATTTTTCAATTGTCCAGAATATGACTAGCTACAGCTGTGCAACAATGATTTTAAATATTTTTGTCTTCCAGTTCTCAACTGGCCCATCAGAGTACATAATGTTTTACATGTTCTGGGTTTTGATGGTCCATTGGGGCATAGGAAAAAAAAGACACACACACACACACACTAAAATCTCCAGACTGGTGTGCTTTTAATAGAGCATCAAGTAGTGGCTCCTTTATGATCCTTTTATGGGAAATATAATACCTGCATGGAGAAGTCAGATTGAGAGCTCTGATTGAAGTGGTTACATGTTTCCTGCACTTTTGTATTCTTTCTCAGGGCAGCCAATCACTCATCAGAACTGCCTTACACAGAAACAGATGCCCACTCAGACCTCTCAAACATAAGTGACCAAACAAAGCAGCAAGCAAAGAGAGGGGCTTAAGTAGACTCAGCACAGGTGCAAACAATAATTAATCAGCACAGGTGTTAGCACTGAGCCTAATTAACTCAAGACCGCTCAGTGGAGAAAACACAACCAATAAGGACATTTAGTGAAAGAACACAGCGAGGCGCAAATGTTTGCTTTTTCCCTGGCGTTTTTTTTTTTTTTCCCCTCAGTGTTTCAGGTTAAACTTCAGGCTGCGTGAGTCAATATTTTTCCGCAAGAAAATGAGCTTGAAGACAGCGAGACTCACAGACAGGAGTCAGGATAAGACCACGTCAATCTCTTGAGTGTGCAAACATTAATTTGAGTCTATCAGCCTCGATCCTCTTTCTGCTCAATCTATCCCTTATATTGAGTCTGGAGATGCATTCAGTCCAGCTGAAATCTATGGCATCTTTGGAAGAAATGGAGCTTTAATAGACATGAATGTTACTCGAGAGAGTGACAAGAAATCAGAAAACTGTTATGAGTTACTGAGATTGGATACACAGATTATATTTTGTTTGCTCTGTTAATCATGCCGCATGCATCACAAGTGATCCACAAACAAATATGCAAGAAAACAGGAAGTCACGGTTTACTGCTGTGAATAGGAAATACTTGTAACTATACTGTGCATCCTCTGGGCCGCTTCTGTCATTGCTGCTGGGGTATTAGAGTCTACGCTTCAATGTGTTATGGGTCTTCTGTAGGAAGGAAACATCTGGCAGCGGGTGTTTTCCCTCTGGAAGATGTGGTTTTTATTCCTGTGAAGTTTGTGTCGTGATGTGGAAAACTGGTCTCAGCAGGCACATCGTGCGCATTAACAGGAGGGGACAGGAAGACTCCTTCCTCCAGCCCTAAAACCTGCTGCCACATCAGACAGCTATGCCCTTCCAGACCCAAACAATCAGCTGCAGCCATTGTCAAGAACATGAGATTAAACCCTTATTCTGTCACAGGCCACTTTCCACCCTGATAACATCCTTATAAACGCATTTCCACCATGCATTGTTATCTATCACACATCTAATCTCTGAATACTTTGGTGTCAGCAGGAGAAAAAAAGTAAATCAAATCGAGTTTGGTATTTTATTGTAGTACAGTAACAAATTGAGCTGAATAAAGTGTATAAGGGCAATTTTTCTTTAACTTCAATCAAAAAGGACTTCTTCATCATGATGTTCAGTTATCTTTTTATCTAGAAATCAAGGTCTCCACAAGAAAGTAACAGTGTAACGTAAACAACTTTATAAAGAGGATAAGCATTTTTTTTCTTTAAAACTTAAAAGATTCAAAGAAACAATAGACAAAGACATAAATTATAGCTATGCCATTGGAAATGATTGCATTTCCAGGTTAAATAAGGACAGTTTTGTTTTTTTGGTACAAATTGTACCATATGGCAAAAAGTCTCAGCTAAACACAGGGATGGGTGTTTTTATTGGAATAAGTAAAAAGTGTTATATAGACGTTGTTATTGGCACTTCTTCACCAGACACCAAATCGACTTGGACTGTATTTGGAAACAAAATGTTCTACTAAGTTCTTGTAACACACTTACATATTTTTGGCTCTTAGAATAGCGAAAGTGGAACTTTGGTGCATGTCTAAAGTACATGATTCCCTACAGTTTCACTCTAATAATCAAATTTATATCAACTTGGTTGTTTGTTTTTTTTCCAAACAGGAAACTCTTCCCACCCTCATACAACTTTAGCCCTGTTTTGGCCCCAGCTCAGGCCACCTAGAATTATCCTATATGGGGATCTCTTCTTGATCCTTTAAAATAGACATCAGAATCAGAAGTCATGGTCCCAGCCAGAGAACTCCTCTTCTGCCTTCGTCTGATCATGAGGGAAGCGATCAAAGTTAATGTAGCAGGGACCCTGAAAGAGGATGAAATGTTAATGAAGCTCATAAAACAGCCTATCCCTTAATCTATTTCTAATCAGTAATATTACACACTCTTAAATCCCCTCATTTTAACAAACTTTGGCTAGTGTGAAAAAGTACATCTCACCCACATAGCCCCAATGAAGTAAATTAAACATTTTGGGGGAGTTTATCATTTATAATGAAGAAGTATTTACCTTTGAATGAAGCATTTAGTAACATTTTTTTAAATGTTCATTTGAAAGCATAATCCTACAGTTTTTTTTAAAGCTTAACACATGACTAGGAAGAGGATGAGGACAAGAAGAGCAAGAAACTGGAGCAACTATACTAGTTTTCTTTCTGGGGGCAGGAATGATATGGGTGAAAAAACGAGGGGGGTTTTCCATTTGGACTTTCTATTTTTTCATGTTCATGCAGTGTGTAATAACTTTTCAGATCCAAAAAAAACAGATTTTGTGGTGTGTTGAGAGGTTTTGTTAATGTAGTCTGAATACACAGTGGGTTTCATGTATCAAAAAATTGCTTTAGCCACTGCGAAAAACTGCAACATTTGTTCCACATCCTGCCTGCGGTGTTTCGCTTTCTCTAAACCTAAAAAAGGTTCTGCTTTCCTTGTAAGAGTAACACTGGTTTGACTTGCCTTGCGGATAAGCCGTGCTGTGGGAGCCTCAAGCTGACCCACACGCAGCTTGTGCCAGTTCATACTGCTGAACCACCTGAAGGTACAAAGGGAGATTATGCTATTACTATTATTATCATTATTAAATATGCTTTTATAATCATAAAAATAAGAATAAGGTAAAAAGGCTCAATCAGCAATGTAGAAACATAATCTATAATGACAAAATCACCATGCTGTTTTTCTCTATAAAGAACTTTAGACCTCTAATCACTTCCCTATTTTTCACATAGTATATATTTATTGTAGTAAATGTACTCACTCTATAGTAATAGTGCTGTGTAATAATTAAGCAGCATTGTATGTGCTATGCACTCGAGGTGGAAAGGTGCAACCGCTCTAAAAGGTTATGCATAATGTTTATCATTGCAGTTATGCAGTAAATGTATAAAATTACTGTTGCCTGTTCAATATACACTACTGTACAGGCAGCTCCAGTTGACCTAAGAAGAGAGTGTTGCCATGGTTACCTGTGATGCCGGACGTCTTTGATCCCATTTTTGGTGTTTCCTAATCTCTGACCAGGCCGAGGTCTGAAAAAATGCATCATTCAGAGAGAAGGCAGTTCAGAAACTGTTTTTTTGTTTCATGAGCTTTCATTTTTCAAGACGTGTATTATTGCAAATATATTTCTATATAAATACAAATGCATCTAATTATGGAATGCTTTGTTTTCCAGACATTTTTTGCATTTTTTATTATTCGTGCTGTACTTTGAGACACTATGGCATTTCCAAACAAGCAAACTCACTGACCAGATTTTGGGGGGATTTTTAGGTTTTTTTAGGTTCACCTGCTTAACTGCTTGTGAATTCCATTTCAAATCAGCCAATGATATGGAAACAAACCAATGCATTTAGACATGTAGTTCAAACTGAGCATCAGAATGGAGACAAAAGGTAATTTAAGTGACTTTGAATGTGGTTGTCGGTGCCAGATGGGCTGGTCTGAGTATTTCAGTAACTGACAATGTACAAATCCATCTCTAGAGTTTACAGAGAATGGTCCAAAAAAGAGAAAATATCCAGTGAGCGGTAGTTCTCTGGGCAAAAATGCCTTGTTGATGCCAGAGGTCAGAGGAGAATAGCCAGACCGCTTCAAGTTGATAGGAAGGCAACAGTAAATCAGATAACCACTGGTTACAACCAAGGTAGGCAGAAGAGCTCAGGAAACTGGCATTGTATTACACACCACTGGATGATGGAAGTTTGGAAAAAAGTTTTCTGTTCTCGATTTCAGATGCAACATTTGTATAGTAGGTTCAGAATTTGGCATAAACAACATGAAAGCATGGATACATCCTGGTTGTATCAGTGGTTCAGACTGGTGGTGTAATGGTGTGGGGCATTTTTTTCTTTTTTTGGGCATTTAATAATTTTGTGTTGTCAAAAAACCAGGTTGTCAAACATAAGGCCTAGGGGCCACAATCGGCAAGGACGCCAATCCGGTCCACTAAAAAGCATAAATTTAAAGACTTTTAACTTTTAAACTCATAAGTTTTACAGCTTTTGATAAAGACCTTCCCTACGGCCATCCATACTATACTTAAGTAATTAAATCCACTATCTTCTATAGAAATGTCAGTTTTTACAGTGAATTCACAGTCAGCAAAAAAAAACAAAAAACAAAAACACACACTGACAAAAACTTTATATTGTATACTTACAGGACAGTGTGTGCAGTGAACTACTAGAAATTTTTTTCTGTAATTTTACACATTTCATTGGTCCAGCCCACTTAAGATCAAATTGTGGACCACGATGTAGAAATTACTTTACATCTCAGTTTTAAATGTTAAAGCCTACCTGACAATTAATACTAACCATGTCCATCCCTTTAACACCTCAGTGTACCAATTTTCTCCTGGCTGCTTCTAGCAAGCTAATACGCAATAATGTCACAAAGCTCAAATCATCTCAAACTGATTTCAGTGAGTTCACTGTGCTCAAATGGCCCCCACAGGCACCAGATCTTAATCTAAAAAGCACCTCTGGGATGTGGTGGAACAGGAGATTCACATCTTGGATGTGCAGCAGACAAATCTGCAGTAACTGTGTGATGCTATCATGTCAATATGGACCAAAATCTCTGAGGAATGTTTCGAGCACCCTGTTAAATCTATGCCACAAATAAGACAAAAAGGGGTCCAATCCAGTATTAGGATGGTGTAGATAATAAAGTTGCCACTGAGTGCAATTTTCATACGGTCTAATTCCATTTTTCCTTTTTGCAAAATTATCAGTGACCTATATGAAAATGTAATCAATGTGCTCTCAATAGACTCAGCTGTTCTTACCTGCACAGTTTACTGATAATGGACTTGGCTGCTTCGCTCATATAAGGTGCATAATGGAGCTCCCCATCCAATATTTTGGCATAAATCTTCTGGGGCTCTGAGCTTGAAAAGGGAGGGCTGACAATTTGAAAACAGAAAAAAAAAACGTGTTGTTAATAAATGTTTATAATTTTTATTGAATGGTATTAAAAAGACTGAAACCTGAAATTGTGAGACACTGAGCTCTGCAAAAGCCATACAGTGCTGCTGCCATCTGCTGGTCAACATTAAGGTTATTTTATGTCTCTGTTGTTTAATAAAAAGTATTATTATTATTTTTATTACCTTCCTGCCAATAGTTCAAAAATCAGGATGCCAAGAGACCAGAAGTCAACTGCAAAGTCATGTCCCTGGTTCTTGATGATCTCTGGAGCCATGTACTCAGGAGTACCAACAAATGAGTAGGTTTTCTCACCACGAACCAACTCCTTTGCAAAACCAAAGTCAACCTGGATGATGACAAGCACCCACACAAGAATCAGATGTGATGATAAAGTCTTCATTAACTAAAATTCACATTAAAAAAAAGTTTGTGTGCTTCAGAAACTTGTTTACAGCTAAAGACCCACCAGTTTGACATAGCCCTTCGCATCCAGCATCAGGTTCTCAGGCTTTAGGTCTCTATACATGATGTTCTTCTTGTGGAGGTAGGCATAGGCCTCCACCACGCAGGCAGTGCAGAACACAGCGACAGGCTCGTCAAAACGACCTCTAACATTCACAAAGATGCAATAAGTTGGACAACGGTTTTATAAAAAATTTCTGTTAACTTCCGTCTGCTACGGCTTCTACAAAAAAAGTATGTATTTTAACTTGGAAACTCCAAATATAGAGCATCATTTCACTTTTCTTCTTACACTTCTTTGAGTTTGGTCCAGATTTCCCCACCACTACAGAACTCCATCACCATGTAGATGTATCGTGTGTCTTTGAAAGCTGCATGAAGTCTAGAAACAGCGAGAGTAGAAAACATTTTCAGGTGCTCTGCGTTCAGCTGATGCCTTTAAAAAACTGCAGTCCACATATCTTTGATACCTGACGATGAATTCACACTGCACAGCTTTAAGGATCTTCTTCTCAAACAGCATGTGCTCTTCCTGTCTCTTGGCAACAATGTGCTTTTTGCTGACTTGCTTCACAGCGTAATATTTCCCATGGGTCAGTGTGGTCATCTTAGAAGAGCAAAAACAGTCATCAGTGCTAAATGTTTGACAACCCCAGTTCCAAAAAAGAGTCGGGATACTGTGTGAAATGTTTAAATTGTCATGTCAGGTAACAATGTAACAAAGTAATATGGTTGGGTATAAATAGAGCATCTTAGAGAGGGAGAGATTCTCAGCAGGGTAGAGGGGCAGAGGGTGATCGATCTAAAAAAAAAAAAAACAGTGTCAACAAATTGTGGAACATTTGTGCCATCAACATGCCATCCACAAGGAGGAGGGGGTTAAAGTGCTATCATGGAAAGTGTGAGACATACATGAACAAGATCCAAAAACACCACTGTCTTCTGCAGGACAGAGCTCATTTAAAATGGATAGAGGAAAAGTGAAAAACTGCTCTGTGGTCAGACGAATCAAAATTTAAACTTCTTTTTTGGAAAACATCCTGTCTTCTAGACTAAAAAGGAGACAAATCATCCCAACTTTTTCAAGACGCATTGCTGCCATCAAATTCAAAACAAGCTAATATGTTTTTCTGAAAATGGTACATTTCCCCATTTTCAACTTTTGATATGTTTGCGTCTTTTGTATTGTTATTAAAATACGGGTTAGTGAGATTTTCAAATCATTGCATTCTAACATTTCACACAGCGTCCCCACATTTTTGAAATTGGGGTTGTAGATTTACTGCAAATGAGAGAAATGTCCAATAAATTACAGTACATAAATGTTTTGTTGTTATTGCAACAGTAACTAAAATGAGGGGTTAGAGCTGAGCAAAGTTAGCTGAACATCAAATTATACATTTTTTCTTACTGTGGGAGTAATTACCTTTAGCAGTTCACAGACTACCTTATACATCACATCAGTGTTTACAGTAGGCTGACATAGCCTCTCTTTACAACAGCAACTTTGACATGCCAGTGCAGGGTAAACATGGCTATAATTATTGTGTCCTTTTTCCATTTTGATAGCTCAAAAGGTTGTGACACATGGGACCATAATACATCATCCATTACGACTGTGTTAACCCTGCTCTGGTGTGGTGGTGAAAACTACCTCTGTAGTTTATACCTTTCTAATAAATGGTAAAAAAAAAAAAAATAATAATATTTTGTGTGTTTTTAAACCCAGACAAGATGCACAACTGACCAATGCCACACGGCCAAATCCTCCAACTCCAAGTGTGACAGGATCTCCTTGATAGCGACCCTCCTGATAGAAGACTGGAACCAGATCCTTCAACCTAAGAGTGGAGCTGGGGCTGAGAAAGAGTGGTGATTTTATTTTATTTTTTTAGATTTGTTTTCACTAATAACTGCTCAGTGAGCTTGATTGTTGATTGTGTAACATATTTTAACCTTCTTTCTTCCCCTTCAACAGCCACTCACCTCGACTTTTCTGGAGCTTGCGCCTCCTGCATCACTTTGGAGCTGGAAGTGAAAACAAATTTGACAGGATATGAGCAGGAAACTAACTGGGGCAGTCTATTTCAACTCCACATCACATTCTCGGTAAGGTGGAGGAAAAAACAAATTGTGGTTATGTAATCAACAGTGCTTTTTTTTTTTCAATACATACTCATCAAAGAGTTCCAGGTGCTCTACGGGAATTGTTTCTTCAAATACCCTAAACAAAAGGCACCATTAGTCAACCTGTGCATCTGTAAGCAAGTGGGAAAACACAACAGACAGCACACACAGTAAAGCAACCGAAGAATTGTCCTCTCCAGGAGCAACAGCTGTCACTGCAGAGCCTGAGCAAACACGACTATCACATTCGGTTACTGTCGAAATTGAGTGCTGGGTCAGACTCACTCCTTGTCAATGGAGAAGCAGGTAACAGGGCCGTCGGCAGTGCAGGTGGCTGTCCTCAAGACCTCGCTGCAAAACAAAAAGCATTGCAAAGTTTCAAGTCTGTGGAAATGTAGTAAATACAGCTGCAGAAAGAGAACGTCACTTGAAATGAATAACATATATTAGAAAATACTAACATGTAGATTAAAAAATATGCGATGTGAAAAAGTACTGCATTATTTTGAGAAAAATGACTCCCAGTAAAATTGCGAAGGTGCTACATGTCCTGCAAATTAGAGGCAGACAACACAAGCTAGATGATATTTGATATTTATTAAAAATCCAATATCCTCCTTGTATAATCAAAACAACCTCTGTTATTCCAC
>VUQG01044124.1:5385-24822 GCA_015106755.1 Etia nguti | reverse complement strand
AACACAGAATAACACACACACACACACACACACACACACACACACACACACACACACACACACACACACACACACACACACACACACACAGAGTGTTTCTGTATTCATGCACCTCTACTGACAGCCACAGCAATAAATTTGCTTCATTGACTCATTTGCATCTTAGCAAAACTGGGCAATTTAGGGAAAAACACGGTGTTTCTGTCACCAGAGAGCATTCGGAAGGATAATCTGAAGAATCTGCAAAATAAAAATGTCACAGCTGACAGCAGCTGAGGAAGGCGCGAGGAGCACATCGTGCTGCACCAGGCTCTCGCAAATATCCTCAGGCATGTGTTGTGTTTCCATGGTTACCGTATGAGGGCCTGTTCCCCGAAATGCTCCCCTTTTCCCATCCTGCGAATCTGCTTCTGATGACCGTTCACGTTCTTAGTCACCAACACCTGAAGGGAAAACACGCACACAGGCAAACAAACGGAAAGAATAAACGATATGCACACAAGAGAAAAATGAGTTTGTGAAATAGGCTGGATAAAAACTCTGGGTGTGACTGGCCAAAGATGCACGTTAAGATATTGTTACCTCTCCTTTGAGGATGATGTAGAATGCGTTTCCTTCTGTTCCCTCTCGAACTATAACATCTTTGTCCTGGTACTTCACCTAGAAGAGACAGAATTAAAAATAATATTAAAAATATATACTTTCAGATTCACTCCAAGAGCTAAAAAAAAAAAAGTCCTGGTGTTCAGGGTATTTTATTCTGTTTTATTGTAGCAAAAAAAGACATCGAGGTGCACACCTCCTCCATGGAGTCAATAATTTTGGACAACTGGACATCATTCAGGTCCTTCAGAGTATGGGCCCTGTAATGGCAAGTGGGAATTTAAGAGAAAAATTAGAAATAGGGAAAGCATTTATTCCATTAGTGCAGCGAAAAATACCAACACTGTTACGATAGAGTTACAAAGAGAATCTGAGTAGTCAGGATGAAAGTTTTTTACGGCTACAGAGTTATTATCATGGCTGCAGAGTCTAGAAACTCACGTCTTCAGAAAGCCCATGAGCTGTTCTCGTTTCTTCTTGGACTTGTTGGTCATGATGCTTCTGTAGGTCTGTCGCTCCATGCACCACAGATGCACTGGTGTCTTTGCTGCAATATGAGTGTACGATAATAGAGATAAAAATAAACAAAAAATAAAAAGAGTAGTGGATTCAGTGAACTTTGAATTAATTTAACTACACCAGTAACAAAAACTGAGTGAACCTTTCAGAATTATTGGGGTTTGATTTGATTAAAAATTCACAAATACTGTTCAGATATAATAGATGAAATCTGAAATAAATGACATAAAACCATAGCCAGATGCACTCTATCACCATGGCAGAACTCATATCACAAAGAGAGATAAATGAGAGACAAGCTTGCTGCAGATGGGAGAAAATTGCCTTCCCACAGGTGATTTGCAGTGTAAAGGGACGTACTTGAACACACCGTTTTTTCTACACTGAACCAGGCACCTTTGTTACAAACCTACTGTGACTGAAAAGCTATTATTTTTTTCTGTCGCTGTAAAGTTAAGTTACTGTTTTGGTTTTTTTCACAATTTACATTTCATTGTCCGAAAAAGCTGCTACCTTTCACAGCAAAAGGCATGTCCATTATATCAAAATGCGACTCCAAGAGTTTGTAATAAGCAGCAACATCCTCCGTCACATGTTTTCTGCATCTGTTTTGGGGATTTTGGACAACCAGTCCAAAAACCACACCAAACCAGTTTCAATCAGGACACTCTTTGGGTCCTTTCAAAATAAGAGTTTCTTCTTTTTCACCAGTGTTATTGTTAGTCAGTTTGTTCTCCCCTCAGTGACTGTAAGGTGTCCAAATACCAAAGCAAAGTACGATATTCTCTCCACCATCCTCTATAGTTAGGTTGAGGTTTTATTGTTAACATGCTGGGCAGTTTTCCTCCAATGTACTGCTATGTATTTCTGCCAAAAAGTTCATCCATTATCTCATCTGTAGAACATATATGGTCATATATTATACATACATACATGTCTCCACATAAATTACATTATACTATATAATACAATCACCATAACCCTCTGCAAAACCCTCCGGGAGGCATCATTATACAGGCCCACCTGTGACTGTTGCTGTCCTTTTGCAGTTGTACAGAATCGCGAGCTCTCCAAAAACATCACCACTAGTTAGAGTTCGGAGGTCACGGCCAGACTGGGTGACAGAAAGCTCACCACCTATAAAGAAAGGAAATTTTTTTTTTTTTTCCAATATTAAAATTTCCTTGTTTGTGGAATGATGCTGTTGTAAAGAGAAGTTAATATCCCAGTTTTAAAAATCTTCCATATATACATGGAGCAATGGCAGACAAAAAGACAGACATTCATACTAAGGTGTGTGCCCACCTGCCACAATGTACATGCTGTCTCCTTCACAGCCCTCCTTAATGACTTCATCCCCAGGATTGAAGTGAGATACCTTTAACAGGTCCACCATCATGGCTATTTGCTCATCATCTAACCGGCTCAGGAAGTCATTCTTCTGGATAGCTTTGACAATTAAGCTTGTCTCACTGCCGATAGAAAGTTCAAAGAAGTCATCTACAACATACAAACTGGGTATTATGTAAGTTGTGGAAGGGTGCTGATGCTGACCTGACATTTTTCTTCACCCTAGCCCGCTTAATCTCCAGGTTCTCTGGGATTGGTTCTGAAGCTATGACAGCTGCACGGCTCTTCCTGACCTCAGGTTCAATCTCATTACCGGTCTGAGAGGGAAACTCTGTAACAGAAACAAATGGATGGTTACAGATCGCCATTAGAAATCGCATCAATCATGTGTGTAGGTAGATAAGTAGATGTGTCCCTGTTCCGTGTTCCCTTGAAGAGCTGCTTACCCAGATCATGATACTGACTCTGCAGTTGTTGCAGGAGTTTCTCTTTCTCAGTGAGTCGTTTTTCTATGGATATGAAGAAAAAAAAACACATATTAAATGTGCAAAACAAATTACAAGTGATGATTTATGTGCTTTACTGTATGTGTGATTTTGGTATGTTCTCATTTTATTCTTGTAAAGCTCAACCACTACTTGTGCTAATCTCACTTTAAGTTATTAAACAAATGTGTCCCTGATTATAGATTGAAGTCATTTACAGCTTACAGTTTAAAGATAAATTTGTGAGTAGCTTTCTAGATGAGCTGTAGAGACTATGTACTAATTGCCTTAAATTTGGGGCTAATTTGTGTTTTTATTGGCATTGCTATTAAATTCCATTGGATTTTTTTTTTAAATATATATTTGATGAGCTGTACAGACTGTATATAAAAGATGGATATGGGTCTGAAACATGAAGCCAATGTGTTAGTAAATTCTCTCTAATGGCCAGCAGGAGTCCACTCCACTGAGTGCAAACGTAATGAATCACCCTAGAATGACCCTAGTTGTCTCTTGATTTATGACTTCACTAAATACCTTCATGATGAGTTTATTGTCTGAATCACTGGTTTTGAGTCTTTGAGTCACATACTGATGTCACTTTTGTAAATTAAGTTCACGATCAAAGACAAATAACACAAAGCATGCACTGGGCATGGACACATTTATGACTGACAAGTCATAAAGGTATGTAATGTCATCCAATCATGAGTATATAATGTCATCCATTCATGAGTATATCATGCCATCCACTTCTCGGTCCGATCCATCTCTCATTGTGGTTTAAGTCCACAAACAGATGAGTGACTGCATGGTTTTCTGCATGTCTACTCTTTGCTTTATGCACAGTCCATGGGGCCATGCTTATGACTGATCTCTGGCCATGATCATAGAATTAAAAAATGTCTAACATTTTAGTTGCATTCCTCCAACATTTTACACTCATCAATCACGTAATTAGGTACATGCTGCTAGTACGGGGTTGGATCCCCTTCTGTCTTCAGAGCTGTCTTAATTTTACATTACATAGTTTCATCAAGGTGCTGTAAACAATCCTCAGAGACTTTATTCCAAATTGACCTGACAGCATGACATGGTTTTGTCACTAGTTCATCCATGACATGAATCTCCCACTCCACCACATCCCAAAGGTGCTCTATTGGACTGAGATCTGGTGACCATGCGGGACATTTCAGTACAGTGAAACTGTCATCTTCAAGTAACCAGTTTAAGATGACATGAACATTATGACATCCACCAGAAGTTGGACACTGTGGACATAATAGGATGGACATATTCAGCAAGCAATGCACATCTAGTACTAAGGGACCCAAAGTGTGCCAAGAAAATATCTTCCAAGCCATTACACCATTGTCACCAGATTATGGATCCATGGTTTGATGTTGATGTGAAATTCTGACCATCTACCATCCAAAACAAGCAGCAGAAATGGAGACTTATCAGGCCAGGCAACATTTTTCAATCTTCTCTAATCCATTTTCTGGGAGCACATGAAGTTTCTTAGCCAACAAGAGTAGCGCTTGGTGTGCTCTTCTGCTGCTTTAGGCCATCTCCTTCAAGGTTCAATGTAATGTGTGCTTAACAGATGCTCTTCTGCATGCTTTGGTTGTAACGCATGGTTATTTGGGTTACTGTTGGCTTCCTATCAGCTCAAAGCAGTCTGGTCATTCTGTTCTTACTTCTGACATCAGCAGGGCATTTTTTACCCAGTCACTGGATACTTTTTTTCTCCATTCTCTGTAAACCTCAGAGAGGATTATGTGGCAAAATCCCAGCAGATCAGCTCGTTTCTGAAAACTTCAGACCAGCAACCATGCTACGTTCAAAGTCACTTAAGTCACCTTTATTCTCTATTCTGACTTTGGCAGTTCAAACTGCTTCAAGCGTTTGTCCTGACCATGTCTACTTGTCTAAGTTCCACTGATTTCCTGCCACTGGCTGACTAGAGATTTGCTTTAATGAGCAGTTGAACAGATTTACCTAATAATTTGGCTGGTGAGTGTACACTTACCAACCACTCATCACTGTCTACATAATAGCAGTGCAGAACAAAACCAAGGGAGCATTTCTCCTCAGTTTCAACTCATCCATACTAGCCATCATAGCTGACCCTTTGAACATTGGCAAATACAGCTGAGGTTAGAAATAAAACACCCCACTCACTAATGATTAAAAGCTATAAACCAGCACAAAAATGGCCAGCATAAGGTGCCATAGTCTGAACAGACACATCATCAGTAAAAGTCCTGTGAAGGCCTCAGTCTGGTTCTCTAAATTTGAACTCAACCTTCAGAACTTTAAGAGCTCCACCTTTAATTTATGTATTCATATATAGCCCCAATTCACACTAATATTCACCTCAAGGAACCTGCTATTGCTCACTGAAGTCTCTACAATATTTAAACCTTATATAGTTATTGTTGTACTCACCTAGGTCCTTATTTTGCCTCTGCAGCTCCTTGTTGATCAGACATTGCTTTTCTAGCTGCTGCTTCAGCTCCTCTATTTGCTTCTCCATAGCTACAGAGGGGAAAAAGATTTTTAAAAAAGGAAGATTTATGGGACAATTTCATCTAACAGGAAAAAGAGAAGTTGTATAAATTATGCACCTGAACACAGACATAAAATGTAGCCCCAGTTGTTGTGATATTTGTGGAAACCCCTACACACAAAGCCATAAAGGGTGATATTTAAACTGTAACTGTGTTGATACCTTTTTCTCAAAGCACTGAACCCTACTTCACTGGCAGCACACAGCAAGAGCCCTGCTGAATAATGCAGACTAATGATGGACAGTCAACGGGGTGCTTTCTGAGTGTTGTCACACCCTGCCAGCATTTGCTGAAGATCTGTTACAGTTTCTGTGACTGATAATGACACAAAGCTGTATAAAACCCCCTCAAATGATAGATCGCTTTTTCCAGGCTTTGCGTTTATATGCAGATTGTTTATATTTGTTGCTTGTGGGTTGTTACACTAATGTGAGACATAAAAAACCCTCTGTGACTATGCATAAGCAGGTCATATTAAGTGACAGACTCATTAGCACTTCTGCATAAGATTAACAATGAGGTTAACCATAAGCCAGATCCAATATCTCTCTTAATCGAGGTGACCTGTTTAGAGAACCTCTGCAAACAAGATTCCTTTTCTTTTTTCTTTTTTGAAACACTTCAATCAATACAAACACACTTGGATATCTGACCACATTAAAAACCAAGCTGGAGAGGCTGTTTGCCTGTGTTCACGGCACACATCGCATGACCCCAGGTTACTGCTGCCTCACCCTGAACATTGGACGGGCCTAAGATTAAACTAAACTCATAAAGTCATTTAGTAATACACCAGCAGAATGTGACAGGGAAATATAAACAGCTCCTGTTCTGCAAGGGAGCATGGGCACTTAAAAAAAAACACACACACACACATTTACGGCGACCTAAATTAGATATTTTTTCAGGGATTTCAGTACACAAAGGGACATGACTGCAGTGCACAGAGCTCATAAATGTGTTACAGAAAGGAAAAAGACCTTAATGGTCATTTAAAGTTTACACGGATCATAAAAATATGTCCCTACATGCCACAGCTCACTTGAATATCAGATTTGCCTCAGGGTGGATTGTTAAATTGTCCTCAAAGCTCACACTAAGACAGAGATAAACTTTCTAGGAACTTGTAGCTGTTGAGAAAGACAATCTGAGCTGATTGAGATGATAACCTTTAGTGCCTGCAGGTCGACACTCAATGGGGGAAATTGCTCAGTTATTCTTCAGCCCCAGGGCAACTGATAGGTCGGTGACTGTACTTCTGTTTGAATACTTGCTGTTTAATTGGTCTATTTTTGTTATTTTTGTTACAATGGTAAAAAACAAACAACAACAACAAAAAAAAAAAACAGGTTATTATTTAAATACTGAATGAACTTTAAAAGTGAGCAACATTCACATAACATGCGTATATTCATATATCCGGTAAATGATCCTGGAGGAGCCCAGGAAACATGATATTAAAGCAGACAACACCAAAAAAAGGGGAGAAAAAAGAAAGAAAAACAGATATTTGTGTCTGCTTTTCAGCTGCACAGCAGGAACATGATGCCAGCTACCATTATACTGACACAGCCAGCATACAGTCCACTTCATACTGCTTCATTATTAATTCATGGCCATGTGTAACTACAGCTGAATTCTCATAAGATACTCTGTAATAGAAACCTGGAAGGAAGTCATGCGCTTTGTCTTTATTAGACAGCCTTTTCTCAGATATGACGTTTTGTTAATCATTGTAGTAAATCAAAAATAATACAACTTAAGCTGAACCGATGCTGATCTGTACTTTAAACACGGTGGTAATATATTTAAAGAACCGATAAATGCCTGAAGGCGGCCTGTCTGACCTAATCTACAGCTCTGAGACACTATTTGCACGTAATCTGTGAACAAACAGACTGAAGCCACACTCACCTGCAGGCATCGTGTGATCAGCAGACAAGGTGATCTAATGTCCAGCCTATGAAGGCCTCATGGATCACAGGAGCCAAATAATCACCCTGAGCTGTTCAACAATATCCACTTTTCCACTGCAGAGAAGTTTTTGGCTTTGTGTGCAGTTTTTCTGACCTGCTTGAACCCCAGATGAGCTACAGACTGGACACACCTGAGCAGACACACCGCATGCAGCCTGCAAACTCTCTATCATTACTCCTTCTACTTTTCCTACCACCGCATACTTTCTCAGCTTACATTTCCCCGTCTACAGCTTTACTATTTTTACTTCTCTCCAGCTCTCTCTCTCTCTCTCTCTGTCTCACTAAATCTTTCCTTCTCTTTCTGTATCTATCAATCTCCACGGCTCTGGTGTTGAATCATTAACCATAACCTGAGGCTCCTCCTATCACACCAGGTAGAGGAATACAGGCAGCAGGAGTACGAGAAGGAGAAGAAGAGGAGGAGAGAGGAGGATGGGCTGGAGAGAAAGCTGAGCTGTAAAAATTATGCTCAGTTGAGAAAACACACAGCTAAAGTGTGATGTTGCGGCACGTTATTCATCCCGAAAGAACACATCGGGCAAGTAGAAGAAAAGCGTACCAGGGTGCTTCTTTTATACCTCATTCACATTATTTTGTTACCTTTAAAAAAAAAAAGGAACTGATTCGTGATTACTGTGACGTTTATTAGCAATAATTATTTCTTGCTGACGCAGATGACAGAGAAGAGAGGAAATTAAAGTGGGAGCACAAGCAAACAAGTCACTGCAAAAGCTGGCACAAAGTGGAACTAGAAGCATAAAAGCTGCACAAGTCCTCACTCTTCTACCTTCATATTTTTGTCTTTAGAAAGAAAAAATGTGTTCACAACAAGCACCTTTCTTCCAAATGGCTGCATTCACATAAGAGCTGGGGTTGTGTGGAACTATTTTAGGGTAGATTTTATCTGCCAGATTCGGAAAGTGCCTACTCCTTCAGGTTCCTGTTTTTCCACAGAGTAAATGCCACTGGATGTTTTCTAGGCCACAAATGACTCTAAATGAGGTTAGAGGGTTAGCATTGTGACAGAGGGCGTGGGCCTTTATTGTTCACAGTTAATTATTGATATCTTCCTGGTTAATCTGCGACATTAATGACTCGAGCGCTCAGAGATTAAAGGCCTTGGATTTCAGCGGTGCAAGTGAAGGGTAACTCAGTGACAGGCAGCATATGGGTTATAACATTTTTCCACTACAGGTCAAACCTGGTGATACGTGCTATAACAAAATAAACCTGCTGCGAGTTGCTATCGATCGCAGTGAACGGCCACTTAAAGCTTCCAGACAAACTCAAGATGTAAAAATCACCAGTCGATCTTTATCACCCTTTAATTGTAGAGTAATTACAAGACACACCATCGAACATACAATGCCCAAATATTAGACCTTTACATGATATTGCAATAACATCGTGATTGTCTTTACAGCCCATACACAAAATTTAAAAATAAGGCGTGAGTTAAAAAAAAAAGATATTAAAAGGCAGGCGAATGTGGTAAACATGCAAATAGCTGATGGATTTGTGACATTCATGAAAAGCCTCTTTTACTTCTGAAAAAGCAAAATTAAATTCTCATCCACCCTCACACTGACAATTAAAAGCCACCAATTAGCACCATTATCACCTATTTTCTTCATGCCGATGATTGAAAACACTTCATGTTAATGGCCAGCAGTGGCTTCAGTTAAAAATGGCATGAATCCCACACTAATACCACCTAGCACAGTAAAGTGAGCTACATATTAATCAGTGCACTGTTGGTAATACAAACACAAAGCTGATGTAGTGTCTACTGATAATAAAAATACATTCAGTACACGTACATGCTGATCTGGTCCTTGTGCGATGCTTACGATACTTAATTACAATTTATAGCAGCAGATACTGAAGCACCACAGAGGGCGTTACTGGTCTTTACCCAGTGTCGGCTCATTTATCACTGGTGTCGTTTACTGTACAGCATGCAGGGTATAAACACAGGAAAGTTTAATCCTTTAAGGCATGCCACAAACCTCGAGGAAAACACTTCTTGCAAAACTAAATAAGCATTTGATGCAAAAGGGGAAAAAAACATAATTAGCAAGAGGAAAACAACAATAATGCTGTTTCTAAATTTAATAACCAACTCTTCACTTTTTTAAATAGCAACAAGCAGAGCATCTGAACTCATTTATAAAGCTGATGAGTTTGCATTATGTTGCAGTCTACATACTACAGGTGTGCGGTGCACGGACGGCCTTTTTGACTGAAAGTAGGTAGCAATAAATTGACAAACAATCTTTTCAGATTGACTAAATCGTATTAAATACTTCAAAATAGCTTTCGTGATTTCACTTCACTGTCATTATTTTTTGAACGTGAACCTGAGGTCATGAGGTAGATGAGCAGAGTTGCAGCTGCAAATGTTGTATTACTTCAGTGTAAGTGCCTTCATATTGCTCTGTAGTCCTTCATCTGCTCCTCTTTGATACCACAGGCTCGCTTCATTTCCTCCTGGTGTTCAAAGACTGCGTGCACAAACTGGCCAAACAAGCGCTCCATGTAGCTCTCGCCTAGTGGAAAAAAACCCTGCAAGAAGGCAATGTGTCCCCCGTGGGCCGTCAATACCAGGGCGACGTTAGGAAGATCCTGAACTACGGACACTGGGAAGGCTGTGAGAGCAGGAAAGAAAAAGTCCAAATTAATATAAACAGACATCAGAGTAGACACAAAGCAGACACATGAATCGGAAACGTTTCGTCACCTGGAGACTTCAACATCCATGATTACATATAAAAAAGGAATTGTGTTAAGAAGAAGAATATAAATACTTAGCAGTTATTAAAACTTGATTTATCTTTTGTGCGCCAAATCTGACAAGGCCTACTGAATCAGCATTTATGAGTAAACCACTACAGCTGTTATTTTCCCTTTGCAGTGCCTATACTGACACACCTCTCCTGTTGTGTACTCACCAGTTTGTGGAGAGAAAGGGTCATCAGCGGCATTGAGACACAGGATGGGTACGGCTGTATTGGGGAGCTTTTTGCCTGGGCTGGCATCGCGGTAATAATCCATACATGAATTATAGCCAAACATCAGAGACGTATAGCGTTCGTCAAACTCACGGATGGTCCGAGCCTACAAGAGGGTGTGAAAACAAGATGACGATGAATGGAAAGTCAATTATACACGTAAGAAACTGACAAACTGTGAGTCATAATGCATCATACCTTCAGGACATGGTCAACATCCACCACTTTCTCCAAAATCTTCCTGTGCCTGTGAGAAACAGATTTTTGGGTTGTTTTGTTTTTTTATTTAACTGGATTTACAAACACAAACGTAGGTTTAGCAACCATAACTTATCCGACCTGTTTAGAATTTGGTGCAAGGACTTTGTGATGTGCCTGTTGAAGAGCAGCCAGTTGAGCGGTTCCTCCATCGAGCTGGAGAACTTCAGTGCATCCCAGGGTACGGAAATGGTGATACCGGCAACCAATCCTGACTCGGTGTGCTTACAGGCCAGGTAGTTTAACAACACCATGCTGCATGGGGGCGAAAAGAAAGGAATCATACAATTGTTAAAAATAAAAAATTAAAAGAAATGGAGGGAAGACACAGACGACAAATCTAGGTCCAGAAATGGAAGCCAGCGGAAACACTATGTACCAACTCACCCTCCCAAAGACACACCAGCCCCAAGCACAGGAGCACTGGGGTAGAGCCCTTTGACATGCTGCACCACACACTCAAGATCTGAAGTATTGGCAGCACAGTAGGTGACTGGTGTCTGAAGCAAGCAGAGGGATACAGGAGGAGAGTTACATGCAGCGCTTAAGCCTCAGATCTTCTGTTAGTGCTATTATTGCTGTGAAATGATGCACTGAGGATGATGTTCTCCGTATTTATATTAAGAAAAACACAGATACACATAGTGCTCTAGTGACTATTCACAGCAACTCAAAGTCACTGTTCATCATAAAAATGGAATATGTAATCCAGTACAGTGACACAATTTTAAAACTGTTTAGATAATCGCAGGGCATCTTATCAGTGGAAAAACTTAAATTAGTACTTAAACACATAGAAAATACTTTCAATTCACTTTTTTTGTTTGTTTTTTTACATCTGAAAATGTTTTAAACTGGGATTAAATACTTAAAAAGAAAACATTGGCAACCCATCTACCAAAGGCTAGAATCCTTGCTGCAGGGATCTGAGTTCAAGACCACCACAGTTTCCTGCTTGTCATTTCTCTCCTCCCGCTCTAAAGATACCTCACTTACCTCACTCAGCTGGGGTCCTTCAGAGTGTGTTTATATGTTGCTTACAGATTTTTAAAAACCTAATTTGACATTATTCTAATTTATTACGTATTCAATGTACTTACCAGCAGCTCTTCCCCTCCAAGACCTCTGTTGTTGAAGACCACACATCTAGGAAGGAAAGTATTTATGAAAACTGCTTCAGGCAAATACCGGGCACAAGCTACATTAAGCTTTCTGCTTAATGTAAACCTTCCTGTTAGCGCTGCTTCAAGATCACTTCATTTTGTGTGAGGAGTGCAGCTGACCTGTAACCGTGACGTGTGGCCTGGCTAACGGCGTGAAGCACATAGGATTGCTGGCTGTTTCCTGTAATCCCTGGGAGGATGAGCACTGTGGGACGCGTGGAGGATTCTGGGTAGGTCACACTGGCCTGATTGTCCACCCAGTCAAGAGAGACCTGACCACCATCCACTGTACGAATCAGCTCACTGGGAGATGAAGGGAGGAGACAAGATATTCATTATTTAATTAAATGTTTAGATTAAGATTTTTACCCTCTTGCAAATAGTGTTGAACTGAAAAAGAGGGTTTCTTCCTACTTGCGATAAGTGACAGGGGGTCTGGACTTGAGGGCGGCAAAGACCAGCGTTTGAAGCCGGCCTCCCCAGCACCACGGAGTGGGACTGAAGCGCTCAGCTACCACAGGACAGTGCTTGTAGAGGAATGCACTGAAAGCCTCACTGCAAACCAGGGCTGGTCTCTGAAAGGACACAAGACCAGATGAAGGTGTTATAAGCACAGCTGCGTATAGATTCACACCTGTGAGAGACAAGAATACATCCAAACCACACCAGTCGAGCAGAACAAGGTACAAAGAAAATAATGGCAGTATCAGAGGTGTGTAGATGTAGTGTGTGTGCTGAATAATACCAGCTCATAAAGACTACATCACTTGGAAACTTTGATGTGATGTCACACAATACCATGTAATTAGTGATTGGCTGACATACAGAAAATAAGTCTTAGTTCAAAACTCCCTTTCCCCTTTGATACAGTCTGTGCAGAAATTTGTTATATCTGCTTATTCTTTGGCATTTTTTACATAAATAAATTCTTCAGCTGCTAGCTGCTCCTCACTTTAGATTTAGTGCTTAAACTTTAGCACAGTGCTTAATATGAATATAGTTGATATACTGTCTATTACCAAATTATTACTCACACCCATAATCTTCTTCAAATCTTATTTATGAAATCAACAAAAGAGAGACTTAAATTTTGTGGAATAAAGTATCAAAGCTATTGTTGATTACGATGGGGCACATTTGGCTGGCTCACAATGATATCACATAAACAAATGCAAAAAAAAGAAAGAAAGAAAGAAAAAAGAAAGAGACACTGCAATCATGCTGTCACTTAAGCACACTTGCAATGTCAACAAATCAGGTCTTATAAGCTGAAATGCACAGCAAGACCTGTTACATTTACACTTAAAAGAGTACTAAAACCATCAGTCTCATCAATAACTGGGTACACTGGGTCCTGTTTACAGGTTACACAACAAAGCAAAGGATAAATAAGCCCACAGAAAAAGCACCCAGTGTTATAGAAGTGTCCGTCTAATTGCAAAGAAACAGGAGAGATATTATTTCTAGGTGCAAAGGGTGATCGAAAAACTTCAACACGTTTCCATTTGTTTGGCAATTTTCGAGTGGAGTCATTGCTTTTAAACTACACACAAAAGTACCGAGCCACCAACATACATATTACAGATTACAGGAAGTATGAAAGCCATGAAGTTCCTGTTACGCAGTTTTTGTGATGGCATTTATACAGCCTGCAGTTTTCGACTTTTACGCCTCTGGCGACCCCGATCTCTAACTTAACTGGTCCGTAACTTCCTGGCTGCGTTGTTGTGGTTCCTAAACACTCCCACTTTGTGTGAAAACCACCGATTGTTGATTGTTGATTGTGGAATATATAGGAGGAAGGAAACAGCGAGATCCTATTTCATCAACACGCTTGAGTTCACGAAATCTTTAGAACGACCCATACAGGTGCTTGATTTTATACACCTGTGCCTGAAGGCACCAGAATTCAAAGAGTAACAGGTAATTGGCTACCTTTGTCCATAATACAGTGTTGCTGCACAAGCTGATGAATGACCTCTTTTTAGTGCCAGAGAAACAGGAGTACTTCCAAAAGTTTGACCTGCATAAGCGCATCCGCTGCAAAGTCAGGGTCCTCCCCAGTGTTGCTGGTTACATGATTGCTGGAGACTACTGTTGTCTGATGACTAACTTGAGCTTTAGTTGTGGTAACTGATCGGTTTAATTTTTTTTTCCTTTACCAAACAGACTTAATTTCACATATTGCAGAAGCGTACAAGATTCAGCTGAGGGGTAAAGTACACCTTTTTTAACTAAACATATTAATGAAAAAACAAAACATTTTTTTAACCTATTGAAAAGTAGCATACTGAAAAAGAAACGGCATGGTATAAAGTAACCACGGAATCTGACCTGACACTCGCGGCCCCACAGATAGTACAGTGCGGCTGTGAGGGAGCAGATGATCACCGTGTACGGCGTGAAAACACACTCCCAGTATGTTCTCCATAACTCCGCATGAGTCAGAAACATGACAGGACAGAGTGAAATGGACTAATGTTTAATGCCTTCATCACCAGCATCTAGTATAGAGCACGCAGGCGTTCTTCTTTTATTTTCGATGAACAATAAATTATTGCTTTACCGCCACCAGCTGGTGTGGAGCTTGAACCGAGACATTTTACTGTTTCATGAAAAATGTTGGCTCATTTTTTATTTAATAGACGTTTCAAAAAAAAATTGAGAAGGGAAAACTAAAAAGAAACAGCCGGAGAAACATTTTGCAGCTAATTAGGTTAATTAGCAACAGGTCAGTAACACGATTGGGTATAAAATGAACATCTTAGAGAGGCAGAGCTTCTCAGAATTAACCCTGGTCAGAGGTTCATCAATCTGCAAAAAACTGTTTCAGAATAATCATCAATATAAAATATTTGTATTAAAGCTCTGCCATATAAAGAAGAAGCCATACGTGAACATTATGGAATGCTGCCATCTTCTATGAACACAGTTCATTTAAAATGGACTGAAGCAAAGTGAAAACTGCTGTGTGGTTAAATGACTGGTGGCATGAAGACTCCAGTGACACTTGAAGCACTAAGGAAAAACTTTATTAGCTGACCAACTAGTTTCGGCTTGTGGCCTTCATCAGGGTCATTACAAAATAAGCGTTTGTGTTTAAATGAAGAAAGAAATCTCAGTGAAATTACTTCCAATATTTGAAAAAAATATAGACGCTGGACTACAGAGGGGAGGGATCATCCAACTTGCTAGCTGTGCTCAATGCTTAAATCCTGCATCTCTGTTGTTAAGAAAGTGCATTAGGGTTGATGGAACTGGCAGCTTGCACATGTAGAAAGGGTTAATCAATGTTGACAGGTATGTACAAATTTTATGTTTCAGCAAGACAATATTAAACATCATTCTGCAGCTATTATAACAGCCTGGGTTTGTAGCAGACAGGTCTGGGTGGTGAGTTTGACCGCCTGCAATCCAGATCTTTCACTAGCTGAAAACATTTGGTGCATCAAAGGAGGCTGAGGATTTTTTGTTCAGCTAGAATCCTTCATGAATATTCCAACAGGTGATCTCCTCAACTCCCAGATATTTAAAGACTGTTATTAAAAGAAAAGGGTATGCTATAAAGTGATAAACATGACGGTGTCCCAACTCGTTTGCTGTCATCAAATTCAAAATGACCTTGTTTTGTCTTAAAAGGATATTTTAAGTATTTTTTCTTGTGCAATGTCATAAACACTGCTCCTTACTTTGAGATGAAACTTCAGAATAATAAATGCTACTGCAATTTTATTCTTTTATACCTCTGCACACATCAGTATGTGAATTATAAAGATAAGTGAAATCTACGGTGTTGTCATAAAATATCCAAGGTTGTATTGCTGGCAGTAGTGCAGATGGACTAAAGTTTAACTGAATAATTTAAGGGGTTGTTGCGTTCTGTGTCACTAGCCGCCCACAGCTTTTTATTTCTCTCCGCTCCCTTTTCCAACAAGTGCCTTAAGTTGTGTAATCTTAACTATGCCCCTGTAGATATACCCAAGGTTAACTGCATCAGTGTGTATCCCTTTTTTAAAAAAACAATTCTTCCTTTTTAAACGCACTTGTTCCTTATTCCTGTTTCTTGGCACCTTTCTGCATCTTTTTACATTTAGGTCCATACTTTGTTGGGCAGACACAGTGTACACCACCACAATGAATTTTAAATCAGTCATGTGATTGAAGTACACAAAGGAATGATTGTAGACCTTGATATTTATGCCTCCTCAACAGTTTTCTTGACTATGTGAGTTGTTGTGAAGATGTTTTCAATTCCATGGAAATAATTCTGTGATCATCCACTTTAGTGGTCTTTTGTGCTCTTTCACGCCTTTTTGATGTTGTTAAGCTTTCCAGTGAAATCCTCCTTTTTAACAATGAACCATATTGTTGATTTGGCCACTCCAAAGTTCTTGCTGTTTCTCTGATTTGTTTATTTAAGTTTTGATTCGTTTTTTTCAGCCTTATGACGGTGTCCCTCACTCCCACTCGCATCTGTCTGATTGTTTGATTTAAAATCTCCCGTTTCCATCTGTGCTCAATGCTTAAATCCTGCATCTCTGTTCCTAGTGTGCAGAGGCAAAATTACACACACACACATGGTCCGAACTGAATGTGCATTACCACCACCCTCTGCTGGACCCTGCTAGAAACAAGTCTTTACGTTGTCCTGTAAGCTTTTTTCTTTTAGTGTACGAAAGGAATTGCCATTGGATGGCTCTACCACAAATTGTGAAAGAAGGCATCCAGTAAAATTTGAAGCATCTTAAATCTTGTCAGGCAGATGGTTTTTAAAGCACTTTTAAGACTGTAGCAGATTACATTTTGCGCCACAGTCAAAAATAAGCTGTAACACCAAAGGAAGACTATGTGGATATGTAATTTTTAATTTTCTTTTGCCGTAGTATCCTTTAATTTAAGGAGTCATGTAATAAACATTTTACATTGGTATTATCATTATTATAAATTACTGATTCAGTACATAGTATATGAAATCTGCAATGTCAACATCCCAACTAAAGCCAGAATGCTAGAGAATATGTATATAATAATAATAATAATAATAATAATAATGTATACTTTATTGATCCCCGTGGGGAAATTCCTCTCTGCATTTAACCCATTCACTCGCAATTTCAGTAAGGATGATCCACAGTCACTCATCTGCCTGCTTTCCTGGGTGTTTGGCCGCTAGTCTCTTCTTTACTTCACTACTTTTCCCCACATTGTCAAACGCAGTACTGACATCATTATTCTAATCCAATCACCTTCTTGCCCACATTCTTTGAGCCAATCAGCCTCCACTCCACATGGTTTAAATCTCTACTCTCCATCATTCTCGCATTCATGCAACCCACCTCTTCCCCATCTCCACCTCACAGACGCTTCAACTGGAGCTTCATCCAAGCCTCCCTCTTCATCTTCACCACCACCAGCATCTAGACTCTGCTCTGCCATGATAGGTCATCAGAGTTTAATTGCCAAATGCAGTACATTAATTTCTCTATGTCAGTGAATAATGCTCAATTCTCTCCTTAATGAAATGAAGCTGTAAAAAAAATTTTGTAGCTTACTGGGGGGGAAACAAACCTGGAAATGATAGTAAAGAATTTCAAATAAAGACCAAGAAACAACAATTTATTCACTCTTTATTGCATGAAATCTGTCAAAATCTGCCCCAGAATAAGGGCTCAGTTTGAATGTCTTTTGATTGATTGATTTCTTGATTGTCTGCTGTGATGATTTTTTCATCTAGTTAAGCGGGATTCCTGTAACCACCTCTGACTCAATACCACATTCATCATTTCCACGCTTGATCTTGAAGAAACCTGAAATAAGAAGACAACAGAGGACGACACAGTTTTAGGCCAGCATTCCCACTCGTCTTCAGCACTGTGTGTGACAAAGGCCTGTATGTGACACCGGCTATGTGCCCTACACTTTCATCCATACCTTTGTCTCCCCAGTCAGTATTCCAGGAGTTTGCAGCCAGCCAATAGGGCGTCCCGTTCTCATCACCCCAGCCCAAGATCTTAATGGCGTGACCGCCCAGCATATCCCCTGTCACATGCTGATACACACCTACAGCAAAAAAAAAAAGCTCATTAAAGCAGAAGAAGGTCGTTCCTCTTTTGAATAGTACACATTTTCTGACAGGTGTTCTAAAGTGTTAGTGGAGCTTTTTAGATTAGTGGTCGACTTTCTTGCTCTCAAACATTTGCCCAAGATTAATCTGAGAGAAAGAAGTACGTTACTCATATAGAGTGACATTACTGGAATTAAATATATAAACCTCACCACTCTTATACAGCAAAAAATCTTCATAAACAGAGAAAGCTGCCTCCACAGGCCCGTTCTTGTACAGCTCCGTCATGATCTGCTCCGGGTCTGACGGGACGCCGTATGTGCGTCTACCTGAAGAGGGAGATACAGGAAACTTCAAGGACTTCAACAACAAAGTAAACCAATGCTAGGAGGGTGTAGAGTTTATTTTAATTCTCTGTACCAAAGTGTTTGTCTTTCTCATATGATAGTGAGTATCCATCAGTGCACTGCTGCACACACTCAGGAGTCTCTGAACTCCCACACGGAGGACGACTTCCATTCACATGATGCTCACAGGGGGCGATGGTGTAGGGTAGGCAGCCTGTAATAAACAGTCACCGTCAGTCCATCTAAGTTAAGTCTTTTGCTCCTCCCCACAACTACTTAAACTGAATTCAGCAAGTTGGTAATGGACTTACCAACTTTAGAGTCATACAAGCCTCCTGTGACAAGCCCTTTGTTTGCCCAGAATTCCCAAGCAGCAGAAGGATAGCCACCAAAACAGCTACACCAAACACGAAAAGACATAATATGTGCACTATGAGTTATATTAGACCTGTTTTACTCCATTTGATTTTTGAAGACTGCAATTATAAACCATCACTGTTTCTCCACATAAACATTTTCATGAAAACGTCATGTGTAGAATTAATGAACAGCCCATTTACTTATATACATGAGCTATTACTAATGCTCACCCCATGCCACATTCATCGCAGCAGGTCAGCAGATCTTCAGCGGAGATCTCCACAGAGATCTTACCACCACTTTGGATACATAACCTGTCAGATATTGCCTCAGCTGCCCCAAAGGCCTGTGTAAAAATCAAACCGGGAACACTGAGAACATGGAAGTTGGTACACCTTTAATGAGGTTTTTTTTTTATGTCCCACCCTATATCCTCTATTTGTTGTTGCTGTATTTTTTTATTTCTTGGTGTGTCATACCCAACAGGACCCACAGGAGCCTTGATCTCTGATCTGTTGGATTGTGGCACAGTTGGGCCACTGCTTGCGTGCGTCAAAGCTGTCAGGAAGTTTAATGCCTTCAATATTATGAAGCCTAAACAAGAGAGAAAACAGAATCCCTGCAGATCAGCTCAACCTGCTGACTGTCACATGTCAACACATGTGACCAGCTGTGCAAACCGCCTGATAAACTTACACCTCTGGCAGCTTGGGTCCATTCAGTAT
>VUQG01044123.1:0-16008 GCA_015106755.1 Etia nguti | reverse complement strand
GCCTACCAGCGGGTTGAGGATCAAAGCCAGAAACTTGGAGATGACCATTGATCAACAACCACTGATCAAGGCCCACTGATCAAAGACCACTGATCAATGGCCATGAGTACCATTCACAGAGAGTTGGGGAATGGCCATTCCCCAACTCTCTGTGAGTTGTTGGTTGTTGATCAATGGTCATGAGAATTTGCATAATTATGATGAAGGTGACCTCCCAGCCCATTGTTCCCTCAGTGGGCTGGTTTCAGTCATTATGCAAATGTACTTTTTATAAGGTTGGGGAAACCTGCAGTCAGCTGAGACTGAAGAAGTCACTTGGATGAGTGACGAAATGTTTCTCCCACTGAAAACACTACGTCCAGATGAACAGAATCAACTTTTGGGGATTTACTTACCTGGATGATTGAGAATGCATCAAGACGATGTTCCACATTATTAAGCAGACCACCATTTTCAAACAATATGGGAAAGAAAAAGGATCTCTCTGCTGCTGAAAAGCATGAAATAGTTGAATACCTTGGACAAGGAATGAAAATCCTAGATATTTCACAAAAACCTAAGGGTGATCATTGTACTGTTAAGAGATTTGTGGCTGAGTCACAGCACGCATGGGTTCGTGCAGATAAAGGCACAATGAGGAACGTTTCTGCCAGACAAATACATCAGATTAAGAGAGCAGCTGCTAAAAGGATATTAAGAAAGCAGCAAACAAATTTTTGAAGCTGCTGGGGAGTCATGAGCCCCATGAACGTCAAGGTGTAGGATCCTCCAGAGACTTGCAGTTATGCATAAACTTTCTATTCGGCCACCCCTAACGAATGCTCACAAGCAGAAACGGCTGCAGTTGGCCCAGAACTACATGAAGAATAATTTTCAAACAGTCTTGTTCACTGATGAGTGCCTTGCAACCCTAGAAGGTCTAGATGGATGGAGTGGTGGATGATTGGTGGACAGCCAACATGTCCTAACAAGGCTTTGAGGTCAGCAAGGAGGTAGTGGAGTCTTGTTTTGGGCCAGAATCATAGGGAGAGAGCTGGTGGCCCCTTTAGGGTCGCTCAAGGTGTGAAAATGACCTCTGCAAAGTATGTGGAGTTTCTGACTGACCACCTTCTTCCATGGCACAAAAAGAAGAACCGTGCTTTCCGCAACAAAATCATCTTCATGCAAGACAATGCACCATCTCTTGCTGCAATCAATACCTCTCAAGGAATACCTCTGCATCACTGACTGCTATCGGCATAAAAGAAGAGAAACCCATGGTGTGGACCCCATCCTCCCCTGACCTCAATCCTATTGCGAAACTTTGGAGCATCCTCAAGCAAAAGATCTATGAGGGTGGGAGGAAGTTCACATCCAAACAGCAGCTCTGGGAGGCTATTCTGACATCCTGCAAAGACATTCAACCAGAAACTCTCCAAAAACTCACAAGTTCCATGGATGCAAGAATTGTGAAACTGCTATCAAATAAGGGGTCCTAAGTTAATATGTATCTTGACCTGTTAAGATGTTTTTGATTGAAGCAGCTTTTGAGTTCAGTAAATGTGATCTCCTAATGCTGCAAATTCAACAAATGATCATTTTTAGCTCTTTACAACCTATAAAATGTTTTGAAACTCTGTTGTGCATAATAATTTGGAAGAGTGCATTTTAGGTTTTTTATTTTTGAAAAACACTGTTTTCATTGGGAGGTTTGTTCAGTAGCATTCAAATTATACTCTAATGGTTGATGACTCGAAAATTATGCTGACTGTCATTTGAATTGATTTTTTAGGAAATTCAGAGAAAAATATCATTTGCATCGTAATTTGGAACGCGGTGTATATCCCCCATTGTAGAAATTTATCTCATGTAAACAATAACGTGGTGCACAGCGAGACATCAAAAACGGCGCACACCTTTGACGTTGTGTGAGTAAATCTCCGTTTTCCTTGCCCAGACCTAAACGCAAAAACTGGGTTTTCGAAAATCTCCACCCAGGCAGGAGTTTTTAAAATTCTCCGTTATCAGTCGCCCAAAACGTTGTTTACGTGTGGACGAAAGGCCCAAACGCATAGAAAATCTGTGTTTTCAAAAATACCCGTGTACGTGTGGATGTAGCATTAGCGAGAACGCCACTACGGACTCGCGTACTTGAACATTGAGAAAGGGCTTAAATTCCGCCTCTGTGAGTCTGCATATTGGGTCCTTTTCCTGCCTGCCTGCACACAGCCATGACAGAGCGACGCGACCATTACATGGACCCAGCGGACTTACAGCTGCGCAGTGTTGCCAACTCCTCAGTAAGGAAAATCGCTATTGGCTGTCCTAAAAGTCGCTAGAAGTCGCTAAATGACGTCGTCGCCTAATTTGCATAATTGGTTATGCCTATGTAATTGTAACAGATGCTGTAGGAGAGAGAATAACATTGTGGAAGAGACATAAAGAGAGTAAAAAAAACCCAAAAGCAAGTGACCCGAAATAGGCACTCTGGCGGAGTTAGTTTGTGTGTGTGTGTGTGTGTGTGTCTTTTTAAGTAGTTTTATACCTTGTGATCCATAAAAAGTAACAGTAAATGAGGAACATTTTTATCCATTAACAATCAAAATAGACATAGCAAGCCTCACCAGACAGCTTCAGTCGAAATTGGATGTACAAGATGGACTTAAGGCTCTGCAAGGGCATCCGATTTCTAAGTTTGCAATGATGGGAATGATGTATTTTAGTGCATCGATTTATTTTAGACAAAGAAAAATGTAGATTTACCGCTGCTCCCACCCTGCGTTACATTGGGGGGCCGGGCAGCGGCTTCGCTCATGCGCGATTCATCTGCAGTTTCTACGCGTAGGGGTGAATATGTCCTGCTCTGACATCAGCTGGGGGGACTGCTGCGTGAGGACTACCTGCCGCGTGTGAGCGCTTTAGCACGGGCGAGGTCCCCACGGCAACACCCGCTGCTTGTTGAGAGTAAGAGCGATACGTGCTTTCACGTCAAACGGTCATAATAAGACTCCAATAACACCAGAAAAAGTCGCCAGATTTGTCGCTAGTCGCTTTTATGAAACAAAGTCGCTAAGGGGGTCTGAAAAAACTCGCTAAATATAGCGACAAAGTCGCAAAGTTGGCAACACTGCAGCTGCGCGAGTGTCAGGAGGCTGCCTTCACCCCAGATACATTTGATATTTCCTTATTGGATGAGGACATGGACTGGGAAAACTTTTTTCATTCTGCTCCCTTCGAGCTGGGAAAAAAACATTGTGTTTCTAAGACTATGAACACTGTTAAATTTAAGACTGGTAATTCGAAAACTGATGCTGTAAATACTGTTAAACGAGTTGGTACTAGTGCAAAACCTATTTTTGATAAGTCAGTTTTTTCTGAGCCTGCTCCTCTGCCTCTCTGTGCTCCTGTTCCCAGGGCAGCTCGGGCCCAGCTTTCCCCTGCACCCGTTACAGTTCCTCGGGTGAGGAGGCTGAGGTCCAGCTGGACCCTGCTCCGGTTTCCAGGCCGGCTGAGGTTCTGCCAGTCCTTGCACCTGTACCAGCCCCTTGGGTGAGGATAGCAGCTGCCCAGCCATTGCCGGTGCCTGTTCCGGCTCCCAGGGTGAGAGCGACCGTGAACCAGCTTCCTCCTGCACCCGAACCTACTCCTTGGGTGGGAGCGGCTAGTGTCCGGCAGGCACCTGTTCCTGTCTCTGCTGGAAGCTCAGGCGAGCCTGTCCAGCTGTTTTTCTTGTGTTCTGGAGGCTCAGGAGAGTTAACTCAGCAACCATCACAACTACCACTACAACATGTATTTTAGTCCATAGCTCAGTTATTAGCTCAGTCAGTCTCCTGTGTTGTCGCCTGCTCAGTCTCTAGTTCAGTCTCCAGCTCCGTCGTCAGTGCAGTCATGTGCTCAGCCTCCGGTTCAGCCACCGCCTTCATCGACTGAACGCTCTCCGCTGCCCTCAGCTGCTTCTCCTGGGAGCTCTGCCAGGTTGTATCAGTTTTTTGTCTCTGCTGAGAGCTCATGCGCGCCGTCCCAGCTGTCCACAGGAGCTTTCACTGAAAGCTCTTGCGTGCTATCTCAGCCTCCTGTCTCTGCTGAGAGCTCGTGCGAGCCATCTCTACAGTCTGCAGCAGCCTTCACCAAGGGCTCAGGCAAGCTCATCCTGCCCGCAATGGGCTGTGTGTTGCTGCACCCTGAAAGGCAATCTGAGCTGGCTCTGTGTTTCACGCAGCTCCAGCTAGCTTCGCCTCAGCCAGTGGTCTCTACACCTGCTGGCCCTGTTTCTGTTCCCCCTGGGGGTTCTGGAGAATCTGTTTATGGACTGTTTCCTGGGCTCCGGTGCCTTTCATTGACTTTTTGTGCTGGACTATTTCGTGAGCTCTGGTGTTTCTGGTGGCCCTTTCGTTTTGGACTTGCTCTTTGCCCTGTTCCCCTTCTGTATTAAGTGTCTGCGTGTGTTCCTGTTCGTTGCCGCGTCATCCCTCATACTTGCCTGTGTGTTCTGTTTTCATGCACCGATTCTAGCTGTTCCAGTTTAGGTTTTGTTTTGTCTTTTGCCAGCAATAAAGCTGTGGTTTTTTTAGTCCAAGTTCTGCCTCTGTGAGTCTGCATATTGGGTCCTTTTCCTGCCTGCCTGCACACACCCATGAAAAGGAAGGGGAGATGAAAGTAGGAACTCAGGGCAGCAAACGATGTTTGGAAGGGAATAGTTCCCGGATCACGGGAGTGTAATTCAGAAAAAGATTATCAGTGAAGAGTTTAAAACAATACTGAAATTTAGGCCGGAGGATGAGGGGGTGCAACTTAGCTTGATAGTTTTGTCAAGAGAGCTGAAACAGAAGTTTGGAGAGCTAACATTAGTGTGCTGCCCTCACAACAAGTGACAATGTTAAGCTAGACAGCCAGCAAACAAAATAGAACACACAAGGCTTGCTTTTCTCTTATTTTACTGAAGACCTTTTAAAACCTTTTCCTCTCTCAAGACTTCTCTTTGTTTTTCTTTTTAGTTTTGTAACTGAAATGTACAGAAAATGAAAATAAATTGCTAGCTAAGACACACATCTTGATAACAGACTTAGTGATTAGCCTAGCTAAACCCATGCATTACTTAGCTACACATTTTAGTCCATGTAACCCATATCAAAGTTGTTTCTGAACACATTAATACTCACAAAGACGAACGTTTCCCAAGGTACAAGCGTGTAGGGCGCATTTAGCATGTACATGAGCTTGTTTACTCTCTTATTACTGCCGAAGCACTTGTTCACAATATTACCGGAGAAAATACATCAAAGATAGGTTTATGATATTAGACAGTGAGAGAGAGAAAAATATTGGGGGAGTTTAAAGTGGTGTGAGGAGTACTCACAGGCATCCCAATAGAGGAAGATCTAGAAAAAATTAGATGCAGTATTTCTGGCAGTGAGGTCAGCAGGAAGGTTAAAAGACTGATGAGAACAATCAATGGGGAAAGAGTTGACAGTGTGTCTGTAATGGTGGAATTCCAAGAACCGTTTCTTCCAGGGAGAGTTAAGATAGGGTTTATAAGTTTTCCAGTAAGGCCGTATAGCCCGCCTCCTCTCAGGTGTTATAAATGCCAGAGAGGGGGGGTTGGGAGGGCAGCTGTGGAAGTAGAGCTAGTCAAAGCAGTACAAAACATAAGTTATGCAGAAGCAGTTAAGAAAGTGAAAAAGACAAAAGATGGGAACGGACAAGTTCAACAATTTTCAACAGCTGACCAACGACAGATTGAAGAAACCCGTCCAGCAATCACAGTGGAGAAAATGATTTTGTTCATTGCATATGCAATAAATTGTACAGACCAAAGTAAAACACAAAAGAGTGAAAAATTAAAATAAGGGTGAAAGGGGCAGATAAACTATTTGGTATAAAAGATATATCCTGGGAGCAGGTTCATAAGAGACTGGGGGGAGATGAGAAGGCAGGAGGGCCAGGAGAGAGGACAGTCTGATAGTTATACAGTGGAATGCTAGAAGTTTAATAGCAAATGGGCAAGAGTTTCAAGGATATATTAAGAATCTTAGAAAGAAACCAGTTATTAAGTGTATTCAGGAAACCTGGCTCAGACCGAGTTTGGATTTTGTTTTTAAAGGTATGAGAGTATTTGGAGGGATAGAAGGGAGGGTAGAGGAGGAGGGGGGGGGGTGTTATATTTATGAAACAAGGAGTTCTCTATAGAGTATTGGGAGAAGGAACACAGCTGGAGTATACTGTAGTTGAAACTTGGACAGAAATTGGAAGCATAAAGGTTGTAAATTTTTATAACCCATGAAGAAGACTGAATATAAAAAAATCACAAGCTAATGTAAGAAGAACCATTAAAATTGCAAAGAGGGACAGTTGGAGGGGCTTTTGTAATTCTGTGGGGAGAGAGACAGAAATTGGTCAATGACCAGAAGGATGAATGGCATTACAGGAAATATGGGTATCCAGTGTTAAGTGAAGGGGAAGTTACAGCAGTGAAAGAAGAAGAAAAGGCAGGTATGATGGCAAAAACCTTTGTTAAAATCCATAGCTCAAATAATATTAGTGAAGAAGGTCAAAGGGGAAGAGAAATTTCTCTTGCATAGAATACGGAGATACTGGAGCAACTTGACGACACAAATGATTCATTGAATATGCCATTTACAAAGACAGAATTGAACCGGTCACTTAGGAAATTTAACCTTTCAGCACCTGGAAAGGATCAGATTTATTACACAATGATAAGTCACCTGAGAGATTCAGCTAAAGACATTTTATTAGAATTGTATAATAGAGTTTGGGAGGGAGGGAAGTTGCCACAGAGCTGGAAGGAGGAAGTGATTATACCGATACGTAAACCAGGGAAGGATGATACAAAGCCAGGAAACTACAGACCAATAGCTTAAACATCCAACATCTGCAAAACAATGGAGAGAATGATAAATGAAAGACTAATGTACTATGTAGAAAACAAAGGATATTTGACTAGGTATCAGAGTGGTTTTAGAAGAGGGAGAAGTACAATAGTTCCAGCATTATGTTTAGAATATGAAATAAGGAAGGCACAAGTGAACAAGGAGAGTGTGCTGGCTGTCTTTTTTTTGATATAGAGAAAGCATTTGCTATGATGTGGAGGGAAGGTCTATTAATTAAAATTAGGGAAATGGGTATAAATGGTCGAATGTTTAGATGGATTAAGGATTTTTTGGTAATAGTTGTTTGGAAAGTTTGCCAGTAGAAAATGGAATACCACAAGGGAGAATAGTTAGCCCATTATTGTTTTCATTGCTGATAAATGATGTGTTTAAGAACATAGAGGGTGGGATGGGGTTTTCGCTTTTTGCAGACGATGGGGCAATGTGCGCATGAGGAAGAAGGTCAGACTTTTGGTAAAGAAGGTACAGGGGGCAATCACAAAAGTAGAACAGTGGTCATATAGATGGGGGTTTAAATTCTCAGTTGATAAGACTAAAATAATGGTTTTTACAAGGAAAAGAGTTGGGGATGAAATCAAGGTCAGATTATATGGACAAGAATTGGAAAGGGTACAACAATTAAAATTTCTGGGGTTGTGGTTTGATGAAAGGGTAACATTGACTATACATATTCAGCAAATAATAGACAAATGCAAGAAAGTGTTAAATATAATTAGGTGCTTAGTGGGAACTGAATGGGGGGCTGATAGGAAATCTTTGAAAGCTATGTATATTAATTAGATCAGTATTAGACTATGGGTGTATATTCAGCTCGTTCTCACTCCCGAGGCGTAACATCCCGACGATTTGTCACGTCCCGCGGCGTTCCTGAGTAATGCGAAAGGTGACCTTCCACATTCTTATGCTACGCGCCAGGTTATGGATGAAATTCAGTAGAATGACGGTCTCGCGGTAATACACGTTCCAACCATGTATTCCAGCTCTAACCTTAACCTTATCCCTAACCTTAACCAGCACTTTAATGATGTTAAATAGTGTTTTCCAAAACGATTTAAGTAAAATGAACGAACATGTGTAAATTGACTCTAAACGGTTCGCATGTTTCCTCATCATTCCGATCTCGTCATTTAGGGACGTGTTGGGTGCCCGGAAGCGTAATATGTTGACGATTTGTCACCTAGTGTCAAATATTACGCTTTGGGCGTGAGAACGTGTTGGTATATTATATAATTCTGCTGCCGGAACAAGTCTTCATAAGTTAGATTGTATCCAATATCAGGCGCTAAGACTCTGCACAGGTGCATTCAAAACCACCTCAACAGCAGGAATACAGGTAGAAATGGGAGAAATGCCATTAAAAATAAGAAGAGGGCAACTAACACTGAATTACTGGGCAAGTCAACAAGGACATGGTCAAGGTCATCCAACAAAAACTATTTTCCAACCCTGCTGGGAAAAAGAGAAAAGAAAATTGAAGAGCTTTGGGTGGGCAGTGGGACAGAAAGCGGTTGAACTTAATCTGGACTAGATCAACATGAGTCAAACCGTTTCGTTGCCTACAATACTACCTTGGATACTCCCTGATGCAGTAGTAAATTTCACACTATTGAACAAAAACAAGGATAGGGATTTTATTTTAAACTCACATACAGTGCAGGAATATATTAATCAGTATTACAGTTATGTCAAAATATACACAGATGCATCAAAGAATACAGCCAACCAAAGCAGGATAGCATTTGTTGTTCCTGAATTTAATGTCAGTAAGGAAGGAAGTAAGTAAGGAAAAGGATCAGTGATGGTTTATCAGTATACACAGGAGAAATGGTGTCAATACTATTAGCTGTCCAGTGGATTGAAGATGCAAGACCACTAAGATCTGTGATATGTTCAGACTTGAGTTCATCATTGGCGAATTTGCAAGACAGTCACTCAGATGGCAGACCTGACATTCTGATAGAGATTCAGCAAACATTATACAGAACTACTATGATGGGGCTTATGGTTACCTTCTTATGGGTACCAGCGCATCATGGAGTTAAGGGAAATGAAATGGCAGACAGAACAGCAAAGGACGCTACAAAGAGACTGTTGGTGGATATGGATATCAGTGTTGGTAGGAAAGAGATTAAGAGTAGAATATGGCACAAAATGAAGGAAAGTTGGCAAAAGCAATGGGAGGAAGAGAGGAAAGGACGATGGTTTTACAAAATCCAAAGGAAGATAGGAGAAATGAGAAGCACAGGAAGGAACAGGAGAGAGGAGACAGTTATATCTTGACTTAGATTTGGACACACCGGTTTGAATAACACGTTGTTTTTAATAGGGCAACACTGTACAGGGGAGTGTGATTGCAGTGACACGAGAGTTCCCAAGGCTCTTCTGGGAGCCAGAGTCAACCAGAAAACGTCTCCCCGAGCGTGAGTCCTCTATGAAGAGTAGCCTTTCCTTATCGCCAGTGGTCGCGGGCGCTACAGAGCGCTGACAGGCTCGTTTCCCTGGGCCTTAAAACTGCAAAGGCAGAACGGCGCTGTCACGCTGATGGTAAAAACACAGCCCTTTTCCGCCGTGCCGCCATGCCGCTATTCCAGCCACCATCGATGAGTTGGAGGCCCCCGGGAGAATTGGTGGGGGTGTGGGAGATGCCGCCGGTGAGTCGGGAACCATTGCCTGGATGCCGTAGCTCCTGGTAGCCAGGAAAATGCGATCTGCTCCTTCTGCGAGTGAGTGGTAATCCTTCGCGGCCAGTACCGGGGAGTTGGCGAGGCCAGCTCGCACCGGCAACTGTCGGAGGAAGGCATGAGTGAAGAGGAATCCGCTGTCATCTGTTCCTAGCAAGGACAGCGTGCTCTCCATGAGCTTGAGTGCGGTACCATCACCCAGGCCTGAGAGAGAGAGAGAGAGAGAGAGAGAGAGGAATTTCTCGGCCCGCTCTGCATCGGAGGGGGAGCAGCAGCAGCGCCGCAGCAGCAGCAGCGCCTTGAGAGCGGTGTATTTCCCTTGGGTGGGGGGGATCCTGGAGGAGGGTCATCACACAGCGGGTTGAGAGCGGAACCAGCAAGCAGTGTTCCCAACTTAGCGAATTTGTCGCTATATTTAGCGAGTTTTCAGACCCTCTTAGCGAATTATTTCTCTCTCCTACTGTGTCTGTTACAATTACAACCAATTATGCAAATTAGGCGATGACATCATTTAGCGACTTCTAGCGACTTTTAGGACAGCCAATAGCGATTTTCCTTACCGAGGAGTTGGCAACACTGCCAGCAAGACCACCACATGATGGTATTTCATGTCGGCGGCTGAAACGCCACGAAGAGCAAACTGAGCTTCGACGTGTCCGAACCACAAATGAGGCTCGTGAAGCCAAAAATCCGGCAGCTTAACCGCCACAGCAAAAATTAAAACGTACAGCTCTGCTATCACTTCCGACATAAATGAAGACAGAAAACTAAACCGCAGTGGCGTTTGTAGGGTTACTGAAGTTGGGCTAGCTGGTATATAATGATGTGCTGCGTGGTGGCTAGCTACACAGCTATGGTTAGCATAATATAAACACAGTGAAGCTGGAGGATGAATGCTAACTTTTTCCACTTGATGAGGGTTCCCGATGGTTAGGGACAAATGTAATGGCATGGCAGGATGCTGTTAATGGACCAAACTTCAGTCAGGAGAACAACTGCAAGGTTAGTCATTAATATACTGCTGCATGGGCTGGGCTGTAGTTACATAGTAAGGTTTTAAAAACTGAGCTTTAAAATGAATAGTGATGATAAAAGCTGAGAGAGGCCGACAGTGATCACTGACTGTTTTAGGGGCTTGTTCAGATTAAATAGAACAAAATACAAAGCATTAAAACATGTTAAAAACACAACAGCCTTAATAAATGCAGAGTAGTTTGAACACGGAAGCAGGATTCATCAGGTAATCACTTAAAGATTGGATATCCCACCTGCTGTGAATGTTTTAATGCAGTACAGCTGTTATTATTATCACTCGTCACATCCTGTTTATGATAGTTAAAATAAATAAGATTCATATAAGAAATAAAATTGTCTGTGTAAACTGTTTGTGGTGTTAAATAGGCCTATACTACTGTACTTTAATGTGGGTCATAAGGGTGGTACTTCAAGAGCCATATATTTTATGAGGTGGTACTCATTGTGAAAAGTTTGAGAACCACTGGAGTAGAGAACAGGAAACAATAGAGCATGTTTTATTGCATTGTCAGAAATATGATGCTGAAAGAAGACAACTGATCAAAAAGCTTGGCGGTATGAAAGTGAAACTGGACTTGGTTGATTTATTTTGTAAGAACTCGAGAAGTGAAAGTTATCAGCCCATATTTTGTTTTTTAAGTCAGACTAATTTGTCTGGGAGGATTTGAATGTTTTTTTGTTTTTTTTTAAAATTTCGGTCCACACTCCACACCAGTTGGTGGCGGTAATGCACCATTTTGCTTTTTGCCTGCCGCCAATAAACAATATAAAGAAGAAGAAGACGAAAGGCGATAAGCAGGAAAAGAAGAACAACAAAATGGAGTAAAAGGCTGAACTAAGCTGGTGCTAACGGTGTGGTTGATGAGGATTGTGTGGAAAACCCGTCTATCCCGAACAGGTGAGCTAGCACAGCAGCGAGCACGGTCCTGTGTAAGACTCAAGCTAGTAGCTGTCCAACTACGCCACCGCAGCTAGCGCCGTTAGCGGACTGTGCTAACTAGGTGCGGCCCGAGCGGTTACACTGATTACTGTGAGAGGAGGTTTTGTTCTCATCTTCCTGTGAGACACACACAGGCAATAAAGATAAAGACACTTGAACATATCGGAGCTCCGTGACGGAGGAAAGATGCAATTTTTGTTGTTTTAGGCGGAGAGCCGCCATAAGCATTAGGCCGTGACGGAGAACAGCAGGCCTCAGGCTCAGAATGTGTGTGTGATTATACATATGATATAAAACCACTCAGAATTCATCTTTAATACCTGTTTCATCAAATCTGACTTAGTGTACATCAGATTCTCCCATTTTACCACCTTAACTTGTTTACCGTCGCTGATGGACGCCCCCTGCTGGTTGTAGTGAACAGAAACGGGTGTCTGTAGAAATAAAGATAAAGTTACTGAGTTTTATAAAGTATCATGATCATAATACAGTCATACTGATTATTACAGTCTTGTAGAAGCTGCTGTTCATCTCTGTGGTTATACACTCAACATGAATCGGTGCATTACAATCATTACATCATATTCTGGGATCAGTGATCGATGGATTCATGTTACAGGTTTAACTCGTACACTCAACTGTTTAAACTTTGATGTCTAGACTCCTCACGCTGTGATAACAGAGCCTGTATAAACCTGTTCACCCTGTGGAAGGTTAGAGATGTACTGCACATACTCAGAGTGATATCTAAACACTCAAACAAGTCAGACCTGTCTGTCTGTGTCAGTGCTGTGGAAATATGTTTCGACTTAAAGAGTTTAAAATAAAGTGAAGGTTTGTAATGTGTCAAAGGTTGACAGTTAAACAGTTTGTTAACGTTAACTGAAATCCTTCCTATGTCTGATTCAGTCTCACCTGATGCTCTCTCACAGGTCCCATGTCTGTTGCTGGCTCATCTCTAACCTGTCATTTCTTTGTTTCCAGATGTTCTTCCTGTTAGAACTCCATCATCCCAAATCTGAGGGACATGTTTCTTCTTTTGGACCAAGGAAACTTTCGGCCTGTCAGATCAGATGTCTTCAAGAAGGAAACCTGCGAATGCTGCAGCATTTCTGGTAAATTGTTTACAGGAAGTTTCAGCCCACCTGGCTCAGCACAGCCAGAATTAAAGTGTGCAGTAACAGAATGTCACCAGTTGCAAAAAACCTTTTCTTTCTATTCAGATTATAGTGATGACAGTCTTCAGTGGCCTCAGCCTCACATGTCATCCAGCAGAGTATCAGATAGGAAATGAATGCTGTCCAAAGTGCCTTGCGGGTAAGAACCAGCTGAATGATGAGTGTATGTGTTTTTCTGATTACACAACTTAGATGAAAAATGGGGAAAGAATTAAAACAGAAATCTCTGAATAAACTTAATTTCACCAGGAAGTCGAGTGAAAACTCACTGTAATGAATACAGAAGTACGTCCTGTCTGCCCTGCATGGAGGGAACCTACACTGATAAACCTAATGGACTAGAACGATGTCTTTCTTGTACAAATTGTGACTCAGGTACATTTACATTTACATCTTTATTCCCTGAAACGGTCAAAATTAACTGAGTAATTTGAAATCAAATCATTAAGGGAAGTCTTTGTCCATGGATCCATACATGCAAGATGATGATGATGGTGCACATTTCCTGATGTCACAAAGATCAAAGGTGTTCGCCAGTCAGAAATCATGACCATATAAATCATTCACGAACACATGAACATGTTGAGTATGTTTTTTAATGTTGGCAGGTTCTAGTCTGAAAGTAAAGACAAAGTGTACAGCAACATTAGATGCAGTCTGTGAACCACTGGAGGGATTCTACTGTGTGTCCTATGAGAAAGACAGCTGTGGGACAGCACGGGAACACAAACGCTGTAAACCAGGACAGTACATCAGACAGAATGGTAGGTCTGTGTTTTTAAATATGAAAAGTTCAGGGAAACGAGCTCATTTACTCATTATATTTATTTTATTCAAAGAGGTCAACACACATGAATAAACATCAGCTTTTAGCTCCATCATGTAGAAATGCCTGATTTGACCTCTCAGGCTAATTTTCAGCAGGTAAAGGAAACCAAAGATGCTGAAACATCTGAGTGCCGTTCAGAGCCATCAGCATGGATCAAATTTAGTCATCATTAAACTAATATTAAACATCAGAGAAAACCTATTAGACTCGTATAGAAACACAGACATACACGAACACGATCAAAAACAGGATTATATGTGAGACTCGGGCTGGAGTCCAACATTTTTACTTTCTCACGGCTTCCTAAAATCATCCTAAAAAACACTTAAAGACTAACATGAAAGAAAGTGAGTGAGATCAGATTAAGTTAAAGGTGTCAGAGTGGCAGTCCACACTGATCCACACATTGTTGTCATCATCAGGAACACCCTCCAGAGACACTGAGTGCTCTGACTGCAGCAGTGGAACATTTTCAGATGGAACATTTTACTCCTGTCAGCCACACACACAGTAAGTGAAGCTTCAGAGACACATGTGCAACATCTGTACACTGTCCTCTAACAGCGTCCCTCTGTCCTTCCAGATGTCACACTCTCAACCTTCAGCTCATAACAGAAGGAACACTTGTAGCTGACACTCAGTGTGGAGAGAAAAGTGATCACGTGACACTGATTGCCAGTATCACTGTGACTCTCATAATTATTCTAGGACTATTGTTATTATTATTATACTTTAAAAAGAAGGGGATTGTATTTAAATCCAGGTGAGGATGATAAAACAATTACAATTGAAAATTTACTGGATCATCATATTTTCTGACACTGATTTATTTTACTGGTTTTATTTGAATATAGAAACAGAGAGAACAACACAGTAAGGTATGTTTGTCTCCGTTTCTCACTATTCACTGTATATGTGATGATAACATTTTATCTAAAAATTGCCGTCTTCTTTCTTTAGAAGGACAGATGTAGAAGAAGCAGAATCTTGCATACAAAGTCCAAGGTAGGACAGTGAGTTGTTGAGTGAGTGAGCTGCACTGATGTCTCTACAGATGTATCAGAGCCTTTAGCTTTAATCACATGTGCTTCTCTCCTCAGTGAGGACCATCATGAAAATAAAGACAGAAAATGGTCTCCTCCCCCCAGAATAACTGGTAAATGGACTGGCCCTTACATGGTGCTTTTCTACCTGAGCACTCAGAGTGCTTATACAACAACATGCCTCATTCACATGAGCACTTTTAATGCTTAAATGTTTTCTGTCTAACATTCACATTCCAGAGAGCAGCTTGAAGTTCATGCATGCAGACCGGAGCATGCGGGCATCAAACCACCAACCTTCCACTAGTAGATGACCTGCTCGACCTCCTGAGATACAGAAACATAAACATGTACTGGAATCCAGTTCTGATGCAGCTGGAAGCTGACATGCTTTGTTTGAAGTGGACGGAAGTCAAACATCTGGATCATCATCTCACTGCACTCACACTGAAACCTGCAGTGCTCCTGCTGACACACTCTTGGTCATGTGACTGTACAGACAGACTCACACAGAGCTCAAAGCAGGAAGTGGAAATCAGTCTGAAGATGGACTTGTGGGATATTTACTGGAGATGATTTAATTTTTTAAAATAAACGTAATCATTCCTGAGCGCTCTGTATGTGTGTGTATAGATGTACAATGGGATGCAAAGGTTTGAGCAACCTTGTTAATAGTCATTATTTTCCTGTATAAATCGTTGGTTGTAACAATAAAACATGTCAGTTAAATATATCATATGGGAGACACAGTGATATTTGAGAAGTGAAATGAAGTTTATTGGATTTACAGAAAGTGTGCAATAATTGTTTAAACAAAATCAGGCAGGTGCATAAATTTGGGCACCACAAAAAAAGAAATGAAATCAATATTTCGTAGATCCTCCTTCTGCAGAAATTACAGCCTCTAAACGCTTCCTGTAGCTTCCAATGAGAGTCTGGATTGTGATTGAAGGTATTTTGGACCATTCCTCTTTACAAAACATCTCTAGTTCATTCAGGTTTGATGGCTTCCGAGCATGGACAGCTCTCTTTAACTCACACCACAGGTTTTCAATAATATTCAGGTCTGGGGACTGAGATGGCCATTCCAGAACGTTGTACTTGTTCCTCTGCATGAATGCCTTAGTGGATTTTGAGCAGTGTTTCGGGTCGTTGTCTTGTTGAAAGATCCAGCCCCGGCGCAGCTTCAGCTTTGTCACTGATTCCTGGACATTGGTCTCCAGAATCTGCTGATACTGAGTGGAATCCATGTGTCCCTCAACTTTGACAAGATTCCCAGTCCCTGCACTGGCCACACAGCCCCACAGCATGATGGAACCACCACCATATTTTACTGTAGGTAGCAGGTGTTTTTCTTGGAATGCTGTGTTCTTTTTCCTCCATGCATAACGCCCCTTGTTATGCCCAAATAACTC